>JAZGTJ010000591.1:0-94604 GCA_036877575.1 Botia almorhae | reverse complement strand
CCCTTATATTGCATGAAATATATAATGTAAATAATAAATAGTTGTTCCATTTTCTCCACATTATTTGTAAAAATGATCAAAAAAATGTCTTCAGTTTATGTGAAGCAAGTTTCACAATAATTACAACCCTAGTAAAATGTACTATGTTTTATTATGGATATTTTTATCATGTTAATAAAAATAAAACCACCCAAATCTGGGTTTTCTGTATGATGTTTTCATACAGGAAACCATTTGTGTTGTGAAATGTATGACCTCCTAAAGTTAAGCTCCTTTTTTTTTCTGACCATTTGTTAAAATGTTTTTTTTGAAAATGTATTTTATTTCATACCCTGTTTGTGGAAAGTGCTGCCGATGTTTTAAAGAAATTATTCTTATTCTGTGACAAAAAAGACATCAATAATCATGAATGACATGCTGGTAGAAATATAAACACTTGAACTGCCCATTCAGCGAGTAACCAAACACAAAATGGGAGGTCATTGTGTTTGTAAGTGCATGAGGGAGGGGTGAGACTAATCCTATTACATGTGGGTGTTTTGGAGGGTGAGTCTGGGGTCTGTAAACCTTCTGTATCAACTGGAACAGCACGCCGCAGTGTGCCACTCAGTGTTTATTTACCTAAACGCAGAAATGAAAAAAAAAAACTAAACAAGCTTAACATGGGAAAAGGTAGGAAGATGACAAATGTCTTTCAAAGGTGTTTGGGTTTTATTTCGAAATATAGCTAGAAAGTGTGGTCTAACTGTTGTATAGTAAATTTATACAAAAATCTGATGTTGTGAGACAAAAAATGTCACATTTCTGTTGAAGCATAAGAGCTTCAGTGCATGTATGTTTTTATATACAATGTTGTAGCTTTTTTAGCTACTGTTCACACAGTTGCCTATTGCATGGTTTGTAGATGGACATGTTTTAACATTCTGTTCTATAAATCGTATGTGACTAACTGAGGTTAAATTCTTGAAAGGGATGGTGGCTTCTGTCCTTTGGTATTTGCTTTTATTTTACTATTAGTCTGATCCAGATAAGACTGACAGTCTTATATAATAATCTTCTTACAGTTTAACCTATTTTTCGGACATTGGTGTAAAATTGATGTATTATGAAACACTATCATTAGCATACATATGGAAGATGATTATAAGCAAATCTCATATGGGAGCCGTAGTAGTTTGTGTCATGCACACATAGGCCAAAATCTTGTGTTATTTTGAGAAAAACCCCAGCCTAGCAATTTGACTGTGGTTTTTGCCTACAGTGTATGCTTAAATATATCAGAAATGTGGTCAGCAAAAGTTCTAGCTACACCAACACAACATGTGCTTGGAAGTTTTAACATTTATTGGAAGGTTACATTCCACACAGTTAAGGTGTATAAGAAAGGAAAGCATGTTTGCTTTCCCTTTCTGTGAGTTGCACTTAATAATCTTAACTGCATTTATTCAGCCCCAAATGTTGTTATGGTTTGTATAAACATATGTATAAATAGTCAAATAACATATCTGTAATAAGTCTATTATTGGAACCTTTTCCAGTTCATGAAAACTGTCAGTCAAACAAATTGTCTGGTATATAAGGAGCTTTCTTTGTTGCCATACACTAATTTCTGTTCCTGTTGTTACTATGGTTGAGAATTAAATGAGGCATGACTGCACAGCTTTAACACAGTCTTATATATGTGCCTGTAAAGGGAGTTCATGCTTGCTGACTTACTTTGTAATGGCATTTCTATTTATTTTCTTTCTGATTAGGTGAACGTCTGTGGCGCCTGTGAGTCAGGACAGAGCTCAACTCCCAGCTATCCACTATTTTCCACTTTAATGGTATTGGAGATCAGATTTGGCATGCACCAAGAGGAGCAGCTAATGGCACACATTCTCTTGTTACCGGTCAAAGAATAAACGTGCCCTGCTTCTTCAGTCTTCAGTTTTCTTTTGTTTCAACAAATGACATCATGGACCTCCATGAAGTGTACTGCCTATGGACACCAGTGCTCTGGATGTAATGTTTGTAACACACTGTGTGATGAAGTGATGAACGTGAATCCATTTTAATGTGTCTGGTTGCATCCACCACTGAAAGCCCCAGTATTAGGGGAAAACCTTGACTCAACATGCAGGGAAGGCCCAGGCAGGCCCATCACCAGGAGCTAGGATGCCTATCACCCAGGAAAATGCCCTGAGCCACCTCCCCCTGCTGGAGAACTGGCTCGGGGATCAAGGGAAAGATCACGAAAGAAAGGAGTCTCAGAAGGGCACGGGCAGTGGGTCTCTGTGCCAGGCTGCCATCCGCAAGCTTGTGGAATACATCCAGCTAAACTTTGCTGAAGTCGAAGGACAATTGTTCAATAGTGGCCCATTCAGAGAAGAAACTGATTTTGAGGTGAGGGCGGTCTGCCTGCACAAATGTGATGGAGATGGATCTGAATTTGGCCTCAGCTTTGGCAATATTCCCATTTTTGGAGACCCTGAAGGGAAGAAGAAAGGGATCCGGAGGAGACGCAGGAAGGGCGATAAAGGCCCTGTATTGGATGTTGGGTGTATTTGGGTGACCGAAGTGAAAAAGAACAGCCCAGCAGCCCGCTGCGGGGATATTAAATTGCGAGATGAACTGCTGTCACTTAATGGTCAGCTGATGGTTGGAGTTGATGTCACTGGAGCCAGGTAAGATATCTGGATTTGTTTACAGTCACCACACACTATTGTGAGAGCTATGCAGGCCCACGTGGAATCTGTGCTCACAAAATTGGAACATCTAGCATTTATTAAGTTTATATCCCTTCACCCACTCTGCATGTTCATTTCATATTTTGGGATAGCTGTGGATGATACCACCATCTGTCAGTAAGAGTGCAGTACTCTCAGGCCCATTAAAATCTTTTACCATGTTTAAATGTATTCCACTAAAGATCTCTGCAGATTTTCCCTTAAAATCAGTGAAGAGAAAAGCCAGATCAGCATCCATCTGGGCCTGGATATTTGTCATTTAATGTCATTTAAAAAGCCATAGTATTAAATATTCAAAATAAAGATTCAGGGTGGATGTTAATGGTAGTGCTTTTGCACTTTTAGCAGTGATGTCATTCATCTACAAACAGAATAAGAAATGGAAGAAAAGGCAGGGTGTTTTTTTTTCTTCAGAAAGTTTAGAAAATGCAGTACAAACAAGGTCAACAGAGTGGGGTGAAAAGAGTAAATATTAAGATTAAAGTCATATGTTAAAGTAAGAATTCGTTACAGTGGAGATTCTTTACATCTGTAAGCTTCTAAAATTCAACCACAATGCAATTTTAGATTATGTTAATACACAAGTACGTGTCAGATTTCATAACACGTTCTACATTAATGACTGTACAGTATATGAAATCCTTTTGTTTGTATAGCGCCTCATCTGACTGGGTGGCAGCTGCTTGTTTAGGTATCAGAGTGAGTCACAGCTGGCCTGAGAGAACAGGATCTCCTGTGTGCATCTGTTTGTTAAAGCTGCTTCACAGCTAGTGCTCTCCTGTGTATATCTACAGCTTCTCAGCGCGTCCCTCATAGCTGGCTGGTTTACCCTAGAGCTTGGGACTTGGATCAGGGCCAAGAAAAATGTTTCCTTGTTTGCTTCATCACGATGACAGCTCTGAGACATGGCTGTTTTTGTCAGTGTGGTGGACAGCCTTGTGTCTGCACGTTTGGATTCCATCTGGACAGACACTCGTAGCTTTCAGCCAGACTGCCAAATGTGTGTGTCTAACCAAAACAAAGGCTGGACATGTGCCGCGAAATTCAGTCTTCACACAATCATGCCATGCTAAAGTGCCATGCTTCTATTGCTTTCTTGGCAAACATAAATTTGTCATATTACCATCACTTTTTTAACTGCACTATGGTCTTCTAAGAACCATTAGATTTGTAGTAGTTTCAAAATTTTTTGTGTCTCAGTTCAGCAAAAATCATTGCACTGCACAGTTATATACGACATCATAATTTACATGATCTATGTTAGTTCAGAATTTCTAGATTAACCTTTGGCAACCAAATCCGATTGTGGCTGTCACAAAGACAGGTGTCATATTTTAGGAGCACACTTAATTCAGTTAAATCTTTTTAGTAAAAGATATTTTCTGAGTGCCGTTCTGCCAAAAATTGCCTTCAGTGTCTTTAAAACTAGAATGTTACAGTATATAAATCACAGTCTCAAATCTTATATCCTGTATAGTTCTATATATACCCAATATGAAGAATATTTCCTTTAAATTGTGTCTCTTGTAAGACTTTAATTTGTCCCTGTAACTTGACCTCTATAATTAGGCATTGTATTGTGGAACTGATAAATGACAGGAGGCTTCACAACGTTCACACAATCTGCTTTGGGTCTCCATGCAGATGGATGGCAGGATGCAGAAAGGGAGGAGGTTCCTGGGAGTGGCACGTGGTTTTGACCAGAAACTCAAGTTGTCTTCACAGACATATAATTTTCTCAAGCTAAAAAAAAGCTGATAATGTCAAGACTCTGCAGGGGTCAAAACAACTATATTTCTGCCCATCAGTTAGATTAAATAACTGTTTTCTGCTCTTATAAGCTGTTTACCCTCTGTAAGACTTGCAAAACAACCAGAAGCCTGAGCTTCTTTATTTGTAGAACTGTTGCAATAGAAAGTCTGATTTGAGTGTGCTGGGGAGAAAGAGCTTGTGAGACGAGGGTTGGATGCTGTTCAAAAAGCAATGGACTGAAGCCTTTAAATATAAAAAAGAGACACATGATGGAAACTTTATTTTTCATTAAGTGCTTTTCATGTTAATGATTTCAGTGCAAAACCTCTGGGCCCAAATGGAGCTCGCCACAAAAAGCCTCCCCAGTTTAATGTGTCTTCTTGTAATTTTGGTCCCTCTGTATTTTTTGTTTCTTTTAACAGCCTGGACCAGCATCTGTCTGTGGGGAGCATGGAAAATAGCTCACTGGAACGGCTCCAGACAGCCAATGCAAAGTGTTCTCCACGTGGTCAATAAAAGAGTATTTGAGACAAGATTAAGAATGGCATATTTTTAAAAATGCATTTAGTTAGTTAAACCTGGACAATATCGGACTGGTCTTTTGTTGAAGGCTAGAAACAGACCCGACTGGCACTTGTATATTGGTCTCAGCCATATAAATTAAATTAATAAAAGGATTTTTCCCAGATTTTTAAGAAGCCACAAATATCTGGGAGTTTAGAGCAAAGGTGTGGAGGCAGAAAAGATTGAACAAGAAGAATTATGATCCATACGTTTTCCTTCCACAACTATTTTCACAGACTTTGTCAAAGTGATTAACTGTATTTCACCATCCATCTGTCCACACAAAACCACAATGAAGCATTAAAAATGATGACCAGTTCTTGTAATGTACTGTAGCCTACAAAGTCTGTCTATTTCCTGCCAGTGTTAAAGATCAAAGCCTCCTGTGATTTTGCACTTTCAGTTTGCCTTTTTTTATTATTTTCTTTTCCCCAAGTTAGCTTTGAACTGATTTACTCTCAGAGCCCTATATTTGCGAGCCAGCTCTCTGCGGTTAGTTAACTTGCCACTTGATGAATGAGAGAATGACTGCCATCTTTCCCTGGTATTAACTATGTCTGAGTTTGCACTTTTTATCAAGAGGGAGAAAAGTCGTCGACTCTTTCTTCAACACTATTGGTGTGATGTTCCCACAGTAATGGATAGAAGCACTATAAATTAGGGAATGTATTCTTGTTAAAACATACAAGACTGTGGGATTGAAAATAGCCTGTAATTATGAGCTGACCTGTTTTGTTCTCTTTTGTGTTCTAAACTAAAATAGGATGATGTCAAGGTTGTGAGAGTGTAAATTAAATATACAGTGGAATGTTTTTAAATGTCACGGGGCATAAATTAAATTAATAATTTGGCTAAATTAAATAGCTGGTTATTGTTTAAAAATAAAAATAAAAACTTGCTGAAAGTTATTACTGCAGAAATCTTTTGTCTAAATTTCCAAATAAACAAAAATATTCAGTGAAAAACTGCTTTTAAGACATTGTGTTGCATAGTACATGTACCATTCAAATAAAGAACAACACTCAATCTCATGACACCCCTAGATTCCTCTAGTCACAGATGGGGCCAAGGATTAGTCTGCAATCTGGATATTGAAGTAATACTGTCTGGTAGTAGGACTAACTAGTATGAAACCCCACAATATAAATTCCACCATGTCTAGATCTGTGGTTTTTAAATAATGCCCATTGTGGCTTTATTGTGGGAAGTGTTTGCTTGTAATTTTTACGGTTGTGTTAGTGGTAGAAATTGGATTCACAAAGCAGTGTTGGAAGACATATTCTATTTGAATTATACTTAAGACATCAAATTACTAAATTCTGTCCAGAGACACAAGACTTTTGTCTGCAAACATATTTTCATTCAAATTGGGCCAATTTCAGCTTCGGTATTAATTTTAAAGCATTTGGTTGGCTAGATTTATGGCTTGTTCTTTTACTGCCCTGTGACTTTTTATGGTTGTTATAATTTACTGGTTGCTCTATCCACTAGAGGGCAGTGGTACAAAACTTTCCAGGTTTTTCAGTTATTTTAATATTTTCCAATTTAGGATTAGAATAAAAACATCATAATCATAAAAAATAAAATTAAATAGGAACTATACCATGCCACAATGTCCTGTATAATTTGTATTGTATCATATTAACCTGTAGCATTACTCAATATTAAGTCAATTAATTTCTTCTGTAGTAAAAAAACAAAATATTTTGGTAGAAGATCGTTGATTCCAGACATATCAAAGTTATACTTTGTCTTCATATCTTGGGAGTAAGGGGTAATCAGACATTTAAAATGATTAATTTCTTAAATTGGGTACTAACACAAAAACCCCTTTTTTATATATTTTAAGTAAATAACCTAATGTCATAGATCAGTATGATCAGAACAGGGGCAACTGGACATCCAGAGTGCAAACTCAGATGCATTCTGGAAGTCCTGTGACAGCAGCTTTCATTGAAATTTATGGTTTTTGCTTATTTCATTTATTCATAACCTGGCTGAGACACCTTTACTTTTAGCAGTGAGTTATGTTCTTTCCATCAGTTTGGTTGGAATGAGGTTTGGAATAGTATAATTCTTCCAGGAGGGAAGATTGCAAGTGAGGCTGCTTTTCCAAGTCTAGCTGCTAAATTGTGTGTGAAGGAATTCAAAGTATTGGCTTAATCATGAAATAGCTCAAAAGACTCAAAAGAAAAATGCCACCCTCAAAAACGTGGCATTACTTTACCATTACTGACATTGCTCAAAGTCACACCTGTCACCAGTAAAGAAACTTTGTTCATAGTTTCTAAATTAAATTATAAGACAGGGTTTTATATGACACTTAAAGCCTGAAAAGTAAAACGGGACTCTAAACTCTAAACCTGTTGTATTGAAGGACCCTGTCCCTTAAATTCACGTGACCACGCTTTCAGCGAATGACGTATCTCAATCTGCAATACATTCTTTTAGAGATAGATGGCAATGTAGGTTGAACTGACTCAGCACAGGCTCATAACAGCTCCCTGTTGTGTGCTCTAATAAAATCACATTTTATATACATTACAACTTGGATGCAAATTACTTAATATTTCAAAGTGTGCTGTAAAAACAACATGTTTTCACCTGATACCTTGTTAATAGGTCTAATTTTTAGGTCAAACTACTGTATATGAAGGTGTTTGTTCAACCTACAAAACTGTGCTGTCGTGTCAAAAGATAGAGAACCCTGTACCTGGGCATTTTAACTGCGTGCAGCACTTTTAGGCATCATATATCTGCGTTTCAGTATTTGGGACATTTTAAGCACGTGTAGCATTTTCGTGCATCGTTGGCGCGTTAAAACGCAGTCTAAGTAGATAGCTCACTAGCTGATTTACATTTGAGCTAGACACTCAAGTGTCAATATAGGCTTCCTGAAATCCATTCTGATCGTCTTTGGGAGTTTGAAGAAGGGGCGGGACAATGAGAAAATTCGCAACGGGTCAGACATAACGCGCGGGATAATGGAGACGCTCACGTAAAGTCTATGAGCCCCGAACGCAGTCATAACTTAATATCAGAGAACTGTGGAAACTGTCCGTATCCCCCTTGACTCAGTGTCCCGTGGAAAACAGCAGACATGGACTTTAATCAAGCGCTGAAGAGATCACATGAAAGGGGCGAGTCGATGGAGCTGTTAGAAAGATTTTCATGATCATACAGTGAAGTCTCTCAGAGACTTTATGAAGGCAGCTGATCAGAATGATTATAGAACTCAGACAGCGCGCGCCAGCTGTCAGGAACTGACCTTACTGCGTGAAAGATTATCGTTTTGATGGGACTGAAGTGAACGTTTCAGGTATAAACTAAGCCTGTTATATTTATTAGGTTTTGTAAAATAATTTATTTCCAACAGTGTTCATTCACAAGTAGTCTAGACCTGTCTGCTTCAGAAATATGTATAACATCGTGAAGAAATATTAATTTAATGCATACTATTTTAACATTCGACTGTAGCTGTATTTTGCTGCCTGGGTTGACAGATATTAGGCTGTTAGAATTACATTTAAGAGGTGAATTTTAGTTCTTTGACTGCTCTTTGCTATTCTTGTCAAGAATGAGTAGACGTATATTCTTTCTTTTTCTTTCCTTTTGACAAGAACTTAAGCGCACGCTCTAGAAATTGACATGCAGGTTACACACAATTACATCTTACAATTTGCCAAATAAATCTGGGATAATCTCTGTCAGTTGTAATCTCTGTCAGTAGTATTTCACATGCACTACCTTTATTTTTTTTTGGCAGATAAACACAGTCAAGATAATATAGACTATATAAGATATAGCAGTTTTCCAATCATATCAATTTAAGTGATTGTTAAGTACATAATAAAAAAAGTTTCTGTTTCTAAAATGGCATGTTAAATTTGGTATTTGCTTACAGTACTTCTTAACAAGGATATGCTGCATAATCTACCATGTTCAGGTGAATTAACATCATTGGTTGTTTATCATCATTGTAATTGAGGGGTATTATCTTCATGTAGCCTAGCGGTTGTCTCATCAAAGCACATAGTGGATGAAATCAAAGGGGAAGCATCAGCTACCACATATGCTGCTGTGTAAATGGAAGTGCTCTGTTTCCAAAGAAGCACTGCGTAAATAAAGGCTATAAATCTACTTATCTCTGAGTCACTAAGCTTCCTAGCAGCCCTACACAAAGAGGTATACTGTCTGTCCTCTCGTGGCTTGAAATGGTTTCTGAAACTCACTTAACAACACAAGATTGAATTTATGAATGAGCTAAAAGTGCTGTAGTCAACTTCTTGCACATATTATTCCCTCCACAAAATAGGTTACTGTAATTCAACAAGACATAAGTAATGTTTACAGAAGTGTATGTGATTTTTGTGGATGCATTTCATACGTGGAGGAGTAATCCAAAAACTGTTGATGTAATTTATGCATTAGTTTTGGTATTGCTATGAAAAAACATCGTCAAGTTTTGGGGATGAACATATTCCAAAATTCCTTTGTGTCCCCTAGGGGAATATAATAGATTTGAACAGCCAATTGGAACAGGTTTGGTGGTAACTAAGCTCTATTTAAAGCAAAGGGTCATGTTTGGGTTTTTGATGATAGTTCTGTCCCAAACAAACATTTTTGTTGTGCTTTTTGAAATGCTAACTGGTTTAGAAGTGGGCGACCATCTGGATCTGTGGTGACAGTAATCTCACAGGAGACAGGCTTTCCTGGTTCATTATTTTCCATTCATGTCTGTGCTGTTAATAGGGTGTTGCAGTGATGTTATGAAGTTTGTTATAAAAAAACATAGTTCCAGTCCTTGATGCTGATTGGTCAATAGGTTTATTAAATAGAAGAAGCATAGCAAAGCTGATCATAATATTTGTTGCATAACGATGTTCTGTTATTGTTTACATGTCAGGCACTTTCAGGAGCTTTCTTGAATATCTTCTGCCTTATAGAGCAGCTCTCCATAGAAAAGTGACAAATTCAAATCAAGATACACCATAACAGAAAGCGTATGTTAACAATCATTTTAGGGAAACCAGTATGGTAACAATTTTAAAACTGGTATACCCACAAACTAAAACATTCACTTACATAAACGCAAATGCATGCAAAGCTACACACATATACGCATTAAAGAAATGAGAACCTCTGTGCTCGACATCTGTGTCTCCATCTGAGAGCATTCAAATAGTCGCTTGTGGTGGACTTTGTTTCCCTTCAGCAGGCTTGTTCATAAGGAGAGAACTGACTGAGCTTCTCTTACTTCTCCACCACACTGTGGAATGTCTTTACTACAGTGTCTGCAAGCAAACATGGCTGCCATCTTTCCTCCAGTTGTGTTGGCCTCTAGTTACACGTTAATCAGGAATCGTATTCCTTACTGCATGCTGACATGCACAAAATATGTAATCAACAGATATATAGTTGCAGATGGATGCTCAAACTTGGTTAAGACTCATTTCATATAACCTGCTTCTTTTGTGTAAGTTATAAGTTTATAAATTTGATTTTTGCCTGTCTTCACTTTTAGAATGTTAACTACTGGGAAAGAGTATACAGTTTAGAATTTAGATTGTAAACAGTGTTCTTGCTTTTGAAATAAGTGCTACTGGTGACCAAAATTGTATATTAGATGCTAGCCCAAAGCATGGGATGCTCTACAACAGGTGTCCTAACCAGCTTATACAACAAGACAGTTTTGGTCAACCAGCTTTACAGGGAGCATGCTGGTCTCCACTATGCATTATTTTAGCTGGTGAGCAGCATGGCTATATTGTTACACCATTTACACAAGCACTAACTAATATAAATAAGCCTGAAGCAACATGGAAATTTTTAAACTGAGCTGGGACCTCTAGGAATTGTGCATGTCTCTTGCTTTCAGTGAATTCAGAATTCAGGCTATGGCTGGACACCTAATTTAACCTCTTCTGTTAGATGCATGTTATCCCTCTTGCTTAAATCACAACATTTGCTCTCTTAGCTTGTCAACAGAATTTATGATGCATATTTTAGGGAGTTAAGATTAGTCTCCTTTAACTCTCCAATCTGCTTAGCCACAAAAATATTTCTACACTCTGGTTTTCCCACAAAAGACTCATTTTATATTCTTTTTCTAATCTATGTTATTAGCCAGTCAGTCTAGTGAGAGCATTATTTTCTTTATTTTTCCTCCGAGCATTGGCTTTTGAATTTTCACTATTACTGTTATGCATTTTCTCAGAGAACATTTCTCAGGGTGTTGACATACTCTTTATAAATGTTACTGCATAGGGTAACCTGACTGAGACTAAAGGGATATGATTTTACACAGATATTAGTATGACCGAAAATAACTGTGGGTCATGTCTGCTTGATGATCTGTGGTTTACAATGTTTATACCTCATGGCAAGATAGGTTTATTCAGGCTTTGTTCATGAATTCATGAATATTTTTTATTTAAATCTTTGTAAGATATTTTTGTTGACACAGCTGAACACATTTGAGATTAAGTGTATGTAAAACTTGTGTTTTTTTACGTTGGCCCTTTTTCTTATGACCAAATCTGCAAATGACCAAACCCATACAGTTGGTTCAAAAAGTATTTGAACACTTAAGCAACACAAAATGCATACAAATATACAGCTGTCACAGCATTAAAAGGCATAACCTAAATAAAGTGGTTGTTCTTTATAGGAAGCACAATAACAACTCAAGCAAAACATTTCACAGAACAGGTTTTTTTCAGGTTTTAAATTATATAAAGTAGGCTTCAAAACTGAGACACATTTGGGTTCTCAAGCGTTAGTGGAGCACCTGTGGTTACTTTGCTGTTCCACTAAAATAACTCTAGTCTAGTACAAAAACAATTTAAAAATGTCCTTGAGACCTGTTGGTCTATAAGCAAAGATGTCTCAGAAAAGATGTAGCATAATTTGTTTGCAAATGTCATGTGGTTTAAATTTGTGACATTTCAACAATATTCAGACATTTTTGTGTCTTAAGTGTCTGTATAGTTGTATATATGTCTGTATAGTCACTGTATGAATCAATAATATATTACCTGAAGGCAATTATATTGTGTAAACTTCCCTTCTGTCTACAGACATTAATGAATTAAGATTACAGAATAAATTTTAATTAATCTATTCATTTTTCAGTATTATTAGTTTATTGTGACGTCTCGTTCTCGCAGCCATTGTAATGCACTGAGCCTAATCTTAATCCTGTTTTTTCACATGCTCACATGCTGTTCCCATAATCACGTTAAGTTAATCACATAATGGTGAGACAGTTTATTTGAGGAGAAATTTCAGAAATGAACAAGCAGACTAATGTAGATGCAGATGGGTAGGTCCTTTTCATGTAGTGTTTGAAGAAATGTCAGTTTGTCTTGTGTATGTGCTGAGGCTTGTGTATCAGATTCTTCTAATCTTTGTTTGTTTCTGGCATTTGTTTGCTTGTGCACTGAGCAGTGGTCCTTGAAAAACCTCAGTTTCAAAAGCACATCAGAACATTTCATAGCTGAGATCCCATCTAGACTTTTGCTTGGACTGTCAACCATGCTTTTATATCTTTAATAACAAATATAATCTGCATCAAAAATTCATTTAAATTCTGTCTCACAAGTAGATTCTCCAGAAAGTCTTGGAGGAAAGCAGTGACCAACTCAGTCACTGGAGTACCTCAGGGTTTTGTGCTTGGCCACCTGCTTTTTTCAATATTCACAACATTGCATTCACTACAAAAGCGTTTGCTTGGTAAGTTTGTGGCATTATGTGGTACCAACACACACAAATCACTTCTCCACTTTCCCAAAGAGTCCCTTGTTACTTTCAAGAAATGTCTAAAGGCAAAAATCCTCTGTGAGCACTTGCTTCTATATAGTTAATGTACAGCGCTTCTCATGTTACTTCTCAGAATGAATCACTTATGTTGTATTGTAGCTCATGTTAGAAGTATATACTAAAGTGTAACTGTAATCTTTAAATAAAATGCTGACACTTTTCAGCATTTGCATGGAAGTTCTTTGGGTATGAAGCTTTGTTAAAGGATTACTACACAGACTGCATCTAAAGTTCAGCCCCTTCCTGATGGGTGATCACCAGTTTGTTTTATTTGAAAGACCAGATATGACAATTCAAATCATCAAAAAAATCTCTGTGGGCCAGCAGTGGTGGAAAGATTTTATGCCTCTCCAGCAGACTGATGGAATTCATTCATCTTGGCTATAACTCTGGAGTGCATCTGTTTAAAGAAAAAAAATTCTGTGACTGTTCCATTGCTCCAAAGGACTCTAACCCCCATGCTGTGCTAATGACCACAATCAGGATCCTCTGGATTGCAGGGGTCACAAGAGGAATGTAGTGTCATAATGTGACAAAGTATCTTCTAGATAACTCTCAATGGGATTTCTGTGTGGGGCATTATGGTTATAGTGAATATGGTGGAATGTAACAAACAACTCAAGAAATGAAATTTCCTTGCTACAGTAGGTCTGTCAGAGTATTAGTCTATTCTTAAGAGTATGAAAGATTTGTTGCAGCATATGATATCCAGGTGCATACTTTTATGCACATCTGCAATAGGTTGGCTCGCAACCATGGGAAAAGAGTTTCCAGGAGGTTTAGCAATGGATATGAATGAGTGTCTACCCAACCTTACATCTAAGCCTTCAATATGATCCACGCATTGGCCACACTTTGAAGACTTTGCCAAATCCAAGTTTGTAGAAAAGCTAACACAGAACTTTGGAGGGAGACATAGTCCTAAATTATTTAACCAACAGTGTATGGGGCAGAAGGGTCTTGGACATCCTCAACTCTACTACAACAAATCACTCCTCTAAGTGACACAATGTCACTTAGAGGAATGGAGGTTTTGAAGAGGAAGGTTTGCCTTATCCGATCGATGCTGGTCACCATTCTGTTTAAATTGTGTAAGAGACTTGGCTTGCAAAGATGGATTTCCCTACTGCAGCTGTGGTTTAGCCTGTAAGAGGCAATGAAGGCAGAGCTTGTTGCTGGGTTTTTCTGAGACCCATTAGCTTTTACTGCAGCTTAAATTCCTTGTCAGTGTGCCATAGCTGAGATCATGGCTTGTTTTCCTTCTGGTTTGGTCTTTATCAGATGCTGATTTGCATGACAAGTCTTCAGAATGGCAGGTTTGAGGAGAAATCTGATTTTTCACTTTAGTCTTTTCTCCTGAGTGATATAATGGACGTGTGTCTGCTTCAGTGGTACACTGATGTGGGGGTTCTGAGTGTCACAGAGCTCCATCAGTGCATGGCGCACACCTGCTAAGATAGCAAGCCACAGTTACAGGGCTGTTGTCCTACTTTAAACCCCAGTGCAATCAGTGTATTCTTAATTTCTTCAGTTTTCATCATGGGTTGTTCAGTGGGCCACTGAATGTATGATCAGTAATCTGAATGAAAAGAGTTCATAGGTTTTAAATGATATGAGGCTATTAGGGTGCCTTGTTATATCACTTTACTGTGTGGTAATGTTTATGTTGCCATCAGCTCAAACCAAAATTTAAGGTAATATTTAGTGGTACTCTTGCTCACGCTCTCTATTCAAAGCAGGGTTGATATCAGTAACTTAAATTTCGATCTGTTTCTTCAGTTTTTTTTTTCTGGAGCAACATGAGGGTGAGTAAATAGTTTCTGAGTGAACTATTGCTTTACATATTCCAAAGAAAACTAAAAATTCCGATTGTTTTGTTTTTTTATCTTTTATTCGCTGTTTGCACAATGAAAATCAGTTAGGCAGTGGAAGATGTCGGGACATTTGTTATTTATTATCTGCAGAGACATAGACACTAGCATTGTGGCAGACATGTTTTATGGGGTACAAAGAAGATGCCATTCCAGCATTACAATAATCTTTTTATGCAGTCATGGCAGGCGAGATGTCATGTCTCACAACCATATGATTTGGAATGCGGTGTAACATTTCCAGCGAGCCATTGAGACCGAGCTGTCACCAGACCCTGAGAGGAGGAAAAGACATTTTGTGTGTGGCAGTTTTTTGCCAAGATATCTGAAGTGACTCAACAGAGTTGTGTTTTTCGTTTTTCTATCGATTTTGAAGTCTTTTGTCGTAAATCCCCAAAATGTTAAAAATCTTGCTCTTATCAAAAAGAGAAACTAAATGAAAGATTGTGACAGAAATGGTTCAAACTTTTCATTATCTGCTAGATAACGGAGGAAAAGAAATAACACAGTATTGGACCACTGGAGTCCCAAAGTCCATTTTCTTTGAGACTGGCTGAATCTTTAAAGCATCTGTGGTGTGTCAAACCAACCCATTCTAAAGAAGTGTCTCTCTTACCTGAAAACGCCTGAACCTTCCAAGCAAACACAGCCAGAGGTGCATAAATACTCTGCCTGCTTCCTCTTCAGGGAATTTTGATCTTCATCGACTTTCCTGAACATTCCTCACTTTGTTGTATTTTTAGCTTGTCAGTATTTTTTGTCTTTGAATGCTTTAGTTCCAGGAGATCCAGCGTGACTACACAGGCAAACAACCACCTCAGTGATTCTGATCTCCAGAGAAACCTGCAGCTGTCATGCAGCGATAATTAGGCCTATTTTGTATTAAAGTCTGACTGTTTGTTGGATTTTCTTCCTTCAGTTCAGTCTGTTGATTTTTTTTTAAGGCAGTTCTTGTCATGATGATGAATTTCTCATGTTTTGTATGTTTGCATGTTGTGACTTAAGCTCTCTGTAATCATCTAAACAGCAGCCTCAGTTGCTCTGTCATTAGCAACTGACCTGAGTGCTTTAGATGCCTATTGATTTGACATAAGACATGAGTGATTTGAGCTAGGCATGTGTGACTGCCACTTTCAGTGAGGTATACCACAAAAAAATAAAAAGAAGCATAATAAAAGCAGCATATGGTTAGCTCACAAAGAGTCTAAATAGTGATAGTTCTGCCCTAAAGTGTGACAAATTATACCTGATGCCATATTTTCCTTCATGCTATGAAACATTTATGGTAGTGAAAGCATTTTTTGTGGTTATAAAGCTGTAAGAAAACAAAGTGAATGGAGACTGCTTACAGACAACCTTAACAAACTAAGTAAAGGGGTTAACATGAACGTCTCTCTCTTCTTTTGTTTTGTTTGTAACTCTGTTCACTGGCTTTCTGTTTAGAGGATGTAAGCAAATGCTTTGTTGTTGTGTTACATCAGCAGTGTCAGTATAGCTAGTCAGGACATTGTCACAGAAAGTCCACTCCCCCAAAGCCTTTGTACAGTTGTCAGCTTGGAAAACTGGGGAAAAGTACCATCCAGTCGCAACTGTTTTGGCCCTGTGTGCAGACACTGGAATAGTGTTGCCAGAATACTGGAGGACTTTTTGTTTGACCATAAGGACAATTATTTGATCCTAACCACTTTCTGAGTTTGAACTCAAGGTGTGTGCATTCTTTTGACCTTATGTAACGTTTCTTTGGCCTAGATGAATGTTTGATGGTTTGGCTACATCGTCTTTTGGCTGATGTTGTGTATTAGGTCACAGGATGTCAGGATGTGACAGAGCGTTAAAAATCTGTATTCAAGATGTATAAATCCTTCATGCTTTGTGCTTTCATGAGGTCACCTTTTATGTGACATAATCGAAACCAAACTTTGCAAAACAAGCAGCACAAATTATTAACTATGATAATTTTAGCTTGTTAATGTATAATGACATATTGCAAGTCCCAAACAAAAAGATTGTCAGAAGATCAGAATAAACTAAATATGTGAAACAAGGCACTCTTTAGGAGAATTAAAAAAGGAATGTGTGAAAATGTTGGAGTCTAGTTCTAAAAACATAGGTTAAATTGACAGTGATTCAGTTTCTTAGCACATGGCCCTCAGGTGCCATATATCAGTTTCTTCTCTCAGGACTCTTTCTTTACACTTGTCTAGACATGGGACAAGAACGAAAACATGTCCTGCTTGTTTTTTTATTTTTTTTTATCAGTACTAGGGGTGGGACCTGAGACCTGAACATGGTACAATATCTGTGTAACAATGTGATAACATTGCAGTTGCTTATGTTTACTGTATGGATATTCATAACTGATCAATTTTAGGACTAGTACATTTAAAAACTTGTTTTCTCTTTTATCTGAAATGGACTTTTGGATATTATATTCTTGTTTTTTTTTTGAGTTTGAATAGAAAAAAATAGATGTTTGTTGACCGAAAGCTTCGCCTTCTCTAATGGTGGTCTTTGGTTAAATGTGATTATTTTGCTAACAAATGCCTTGGTTTATGTTGTGATTATGTGGATTAGCAGATTTGTGGCTAGCTAAACAATGTTTTCCTATTTCTCTAGTTATTTGGCGGACCAGTGCTGGAATGGAGGCTGCATCTACCTGATCATGTTGCGAAGGATCAAACGCAAAGCTCCTCTCCCTCCATACAATGGCAACAGTGGCAACAACTGCGTGGACATGTCCACTGAGCACCGAACTTCTGAGTCTGCAGGAAGCCCCACACAGAATGGCAAGCGAACTCGCAAATTTGGTGTCATTTCCCGCTCCTCGTTCACTCGAGACAGCAAGGACAGTAAAGATAGCCGTGACTTTGAGCATGAGAATGGCTATAGTTCCATGGAGGGAGAAGTCACATCCCCTGAGACCAGTACTCCTCAGGACACACCAACTGATGAGAGCCCTTTCACTGGCCCTTCAGAGCTTTTGACAGCCAATCACATGAAGGTGGGGAGCACAGCCACTTTACCCAGCCGATCACACTCCCGCCTCTCTGAAAGCTACAAAACTGACTCAGTTAGCAGTGAACCTTCCTGCCAGGTAAGACGTTAGTGAGCAATAGAATTGGTTGTTTAGAAACATTAGGCATTTTAATCGTATACATGCATTGATTATGACTGTGGAAGAATGCTATTTTCTACATTTGCACTTTTGGAAGGCGCTTTTATCAGAATGTTTCCTGGGAATCAAACCTCTGTCTTGGTGTTGCAAGCACCATGCTCTGCAAGCGCCATCTGTTGAGCAACAGATACATTAACATAAGAAGAAATATTTGGTCAAAGATACACAGATGGTTGCCTTATCTGCAGATGCCTATGTACAACACGTGTAAACAAACAGAAAACAGAGTGCAATTTAAAATCTGGAAACGCCTCTCAAGTGCACAAATTGAAGATTTATGCACTATGTCAATGGCTTCCCTTTGAGTCAGGATGAGTAGCTGGTTGATGCTCATCATATAATTAGTAGTTTGGACCCCACAGTGTGGCTAACTGCAGATGGTTCTCATTTGATCCTCCATCAGGACCTCTAGTGTTTCTCTGTGCGTGTAATCCATGTGACATTAGACCGAGTAGCTCACTCAAAATAACCATAGGGGTTCTTGTAGATATAACCATGTGTCAGTGGTTTTGAGAGCTGCTTCCAGGGGTCATCCCTAAAAAAGCTGCAGAAGTCTGATTTTGAACAATCACATGGGATTTCAAAGAGCTAGAAAGAGTGAGGTTGAAGACATGCCATTTTCTGAAAGCCACATAAGAGAACGATAGACCGAATCCACATGCTTAATTCTATATCTCCTTTACTTGCCATTTAAATCAAAATAAAACCAAAGCATTCCCACACAGATTTAGCAAATCCACGCTAAACTCTTTGAATATCTTTAGCTGACTTTATTTTCTTATTTATTTTATCTTATAATTTATATTCTGGTTGTGAATTATTAAGGCTTTTCTATTGACTGGCATGTCAAAAAGCTTTAGTTTTTAAAAACAAATTTAAATTACTTTTGCGCATTTGTTCCATATCTAGCTTGAGGCAATATGTAAGGTAGTGTACTACTAAACATTGACATTCATTGAATTCATTTTCAGCAAATACAGACATTTTAAACCTATAGAACACAGATTCTAAATGAAAACGTCTCTTCACTTATACCACCTGCAACCACCTAGCAAGTAGCTAATCATAGCTGTGCAAAGTAACTGGAGCACACTGGCAATTTTTAACTCTGTAGTTAAGGTATTACATGTGATTACAACCGATCGGTTTTACATTTTTACCAGCAATAGAAAATCATTTTAGAAATGAAAATACACATTGAGTCACCAATATGAGTAGTTTTACCTGGGAGCCAAGAAATTTGTCAACCACAAATGTGTATCTCATCGTTTTGGCTTGTAAGCCTTTTACCTCACCAAGCATAAAAAGCAGTAATAAATCTTAGTCAATCTTCCTTGTACCACGATAACAAACAGCTATATCTTATCTCAGAACCAAGCAGAGAATTAGAATATAAAGCTATATTATAAACCAATGTATGGAAGCATTCCCTCTTAAATGCACATTTATAACATGTAAAAAATGTGTTTTACTCAATATAGAGTGAGATCACAATGCGGGTGTTAATGTATAGCATTAACGTGTTTATGCAAGTGTGTTGTGTAGGAACATGCAAGTGGGAGGATATGCATTGCATGCTTATTTTGACAGTGAAGAGAAACAGCGTGAGAATGAGAAGCAGACAATCTAAGCAAGAGATCTATGTCAGTGATTCACTCTGCCGACAGGCTTTTCTTGAGAACATGTCCCTCTCCTAGACACATTTCAAAGGGAAGGTGAACAAGTGGTAGCATGTTTACAGTTTAGAGGTGTGTGCTAACCCAACTGCCACGCTGAGAGGAAGTGTCACAGGTAAAGCGTGCCATTTCTGCATCACTAGTGACACCAGTAAATTTGCAAAAATAATGATTTACAAGCTGCCTACATTTTAGGTTGTACAACGAGTAATGTTTAGCTAGTACATACAAAGCTAATGTAAGCAAAGCAAAAAATGACACCAGGCTTTCCTGTCAAGTTTAGCAGTTGTGTAAGATCCGAAGAGTTCTCTTAAAATCACTTGTCTTATAAAGATGATCCTTATGTTTATGGATCCCTATGATCTCTATGCGTTTAACTGCATTTAAGGTCATTGCAATTCAGAAATCATTTTGAATTTGGTCCTTTTTTGGTAAAGGGAATGTGTTTAGTTTTATATTTACAGCATCTTCCATTGTTTGAACAAACTAGTCAATTCCACATCAGTCAGCTTATTTAAGGTAGACCTGCCTCAAACTCTTACTATTGGTGGAGCCAGAAATTGAATCATGTTGCTCAAACAAATAGAGCAATAATTGACAAGACCACAGTGATTTATAAAGCAGTGCAGTCGACACATTTTATGTTTACTTAGCTTGCAGAATTATCTGTATGATTGTTAACATTGTTATGTTTAATTAATACAATGAAGGGAATATTACTGGATGAATTAATATTTAGAAAGGTTGATTAAAATGTATTTTAGGCTAATTTTGTGTCTTTGAATCAGTATTTGAAAATTAATTGCTTTAATAGAAACTTTTTGATGTCAGACACAAGTGTTTTAATAATTTATGCATTTACAGTAAACTGTCTTTTGAATAAGACTGTGCTAGCTGCTTTGCAGAGTTTACATTCTCAATACAATCGAGAAGAAGAAATTGGTGGAAAATTGGTGTAGAAATGGCTATTTTAGATGTTTACATTTAATTCCTAAAATACAGCAATGTAAACCCATTTTGTTTTTTGCCATTTAATGTTTCTGTGTTGCTGTTTAAGGGCTGTTTAAGGTCTAATCAGGCTGCAGTGAGAGCACCTATTTAAAATGTAAAGTTGACACCTTGTGTACTGTGGTCTGATGTGGTCTGAATATATTAGCATGAGAACAGAAGGCTACAGCATTCTCAATGCTTTTCATGTGCTCCAGCCGGGTCAGCACATCACCTGATGAGGGGGGAGCCAAGCATGACCATGTGTATTTACATGTGATTTAAACATTGTCAAAATGTCCTTGAGTCTGACCTAAAAGGTCCTGTTGTGTAAGACTTGATGTCTCAGAAATGTCATTTTTATCTTAAAAAATCAAGCAGAACACGATATTAAGACAGCGCATTAAGTATATAATGGAGTTTTTTTTGACAGGAACATGTTGTTCTAATTATGCCCACTGCAGTGTAGGTAAGAAAAACCCCACCTGCTTGTGTTAATTGTGCCAGAATTAACAATCACAATTGGACCTGAGACTAATCAGCTCTATGTGTCCAGACTTTATCTCAGCTTGGCTATAATCAGAATGCCTGCAAGGAAAGGAATGGCTTATGACTCGGATGCAATAATGTCACGTGAACTCTTTGAAAGTTTACAAAATTACCTCTTTGAACTGCTTTAGTCCAGGCTTGTGGTGCCCATTTTATGAGTGAAGAGGTTTAGGGAGCCTGCCTCAATTCTGCCTAACCATGTTAGCATGACCAACCTTTTTAAACTGATGTTTATAATACTCAAGGAACGTTAAAACATGCTGTACAAAGTGGTCTGCATTATGAAGGTGTCAATAGAATCACACCTGTCTCTGTTACCACCAAAGGAGCTGTAAACAGCAAAAAACGGCCCATAGTTTTAAATAAGCATCAGTATATATAAAGTTATATAAAGTAATAAACGTATTAAAACAGTTTCAATGGTTTCAGCGAAATATGCAATTTTGGAGAAAGTGCATGTGCAAATTTCAAGATGATTTTATTTATACTGAAGCCTGTTTAGTCTTTTATTTTTTCCCTTAGAAGGGACAATTTTCCACAATTCTTTCAGTTATTTAGATTTCTTAATAAACAAGAAAATTGATATAAATAATCACTAAAGCTAAATGAGATTTATTCTATAATTTAAAACTTTTCTTTCGAGCTGATTCCAGAGCCAGAACAAAGTATTGTGCAACACTTTTCGAAACAACCCAGCAAACCCAAAACTCTCTTGAACCATCGTAGAAGTCTTTGTTCTGGTTTCATCATATCTAAAGTCATATATGAGATTCATGTTGTACAGCATGAGGACACTAAAGGCAGTAAAGGCAATGGACATTTTTAGATGAATTAAGTGCTGCTAATGCAGAGAACCAGCTCTTGAATCTGTCGGAAACAGTTGCTCCTAAAGTGTCCCTTATTCTGACTGATGGGCCATTTTAAATAGGAAAAAATACTTCTTTAAAACATGGAAAACGTGTCTGTCCAGACCTTCCTCACAAATTTCTGTTTTAACATGCTTTGAAAATTGTAAAATGCTATAAATTGATTAATATTATAAATTAGCTAAAAGTTCTATTAAAAGATTATCAGCTGTTATTTCTGCATAAAAGAAAAAGTAAAATTGAAAATCATTTGACGTGTAATGTAATTTAACAACAAAACAGCTGCTGCAGGAAGTGGGTTTAGTGTTACGTAATAAAGCACATTCCGGATTGTTCCAGCTTTAAGATAAATATTCCTCTTTTCTGTTCTGCAGCCCCGTGAGGGCAGTCGAATATGGAAGATGCACATGGTGAAGGGTCAGGATGGACTGGGCATCCAGATCACTGGAGGTCGTGGGTCAAAACGCTCTCCTCACGGAATCATCGTGGCCCATGTGGAAGAGGGAGGAGCTACGCAAAGGTAAGAAGCCCCAATTTGCAAAGGTTTTCATTTGCTGCCTTGGCAACAGTAGGTGCCGCAATGACACTGGTAGATCAGCATCTCATGCATATGTAAGCATCAGTGAGTCTTGAGTGCCCTTCACGATACTCATTAGTCTTCAAAGCAATTGTGACACAGACACATTGAAAATATTCAGTCACGCTTCCAGATAGACAATACTGACCAATCAACAAGATACCAAAAGCTTACATATAAGCTATTGGTCATGGTGCTCTGTATAACTAGCAACTGGGAAATTTTCCAAATGCACTAATTCTTACTTGGACAATGTTGCTATTTAGGATTGATTGTGTAGGGTAGTTGTACTGAGCTTTAATCAACTGTATAATAAAATACATGCAGTATGCGAAACCAATTTATTTACACGGATATATAAGTAGATATATCTGTCATTTTGAAAAGCTAGTGAGGTGCTAGGAAGCTAGAAAGTGAGGATATCGTCCTAACAAATCCAAAATGAATCCAAACCCTTAATGCTCAGATGCAGCCAGAAGACTTAATGGAGTTTCTTTTAAGTATCAACATTGTCTCAGAGACATAAAGGAAACAATTGTTGACATACAGGAGGAGTAAGGAGCTATGAAATTAAACTGGATTAATGCGGATAGCATACCTCAGCACAAACCAATTATTTTCTTTCATTTTGCAGATGTATTACACCCAAATTTTGTGTTTTAAGCCTTAACATGTTAGGAAATTTGCTGACTTGCTTTTCTTTGCGATTCATTCAAGCACAGCGTGGCAAAGTTTGAAGAAAGCACAACAACCTGATGGTAACTGGCCAAAAGCTGAAATTAATCCTCCTTGCCTCAAAACAAAAAGTTGAACTCAAAACAAAAGTTAAACAAAAACGTTCAGAAAAAAATGAGTCCTTGTGGTTTTGCTTTAGGGTTGTTTAACAGACCAAAAAATAATTAACTGATATCAGGATATACAAACTCATAAAATGTTTAAAAATAAAAAAAAGATTTGTTGGAAAAAACATACTACCCCAGAGAGTCACAGTCAGAGTGGGCTATTTCTGGTAAGGCCAGCTTTGTGTTTTATTGTTAATATTAAACAATAAAATATTTCTTCCCACACTGTTTTTAATGGGAGCCATTTCTGAGAAACATATGTACATAAATAATGTATGTTGGTCTATAATGTAATTGGCTGTGTTCCATATCTTACTTTCTACTTAGTGAGGTGAAAGAGGGTGGTCAGATAAGAGCCACTGCAGCAGTTATGAAGTTTTCTTGTTCTTATATAACAACTAACACTAAGTGAAGTTCAGCTTCATTTGTCTGTAAGAGGAAGCCCTGAGGAGTTTGAATTATTTTCTCCTCACTGCACACTATGACCTGACCGTCATGAAGTCTTAATTCAGTGGCCAGGCTAGAATGATTCAAAAATCTAAGGACATTTCAAATGACACAACTAGCACAGAGACAATGATGCCTTTGTGGGGCATCCTGTAAATAATATTTGTTTATACTTTTTGTTAAAGGATTTTTTGATTAAATTGAGTCTTTTACTTCATTTGGATGATTGGTCTGCCTAGACAGACCAATCAGGCTTATTCGTTCTCCTGCTTTGTCCCACTAAACATTAGGTTTTAAATGAATTTGGACTTGGTACATAAATAAATACATTTTTTCTATCAAAATACATGTTTCTAATCTTGTGTATCATAATCTAACGATTTATTGGTTTACATTAATAGAAAACTACTTAAAAATACATCAAATTATGAAAGTATAATTGATTTTATGTTGACTTTTCACCTTAAAAGCTGCAACATAAAATTAGTGGTGTCTGTGACATCTTTAGGCGATGGTATAATCTGACCTATGACATTTTTTTATTTTTAGAGATGGGCGTCTGAAGGCAGGTGATGAGTTACTGATGATAAATGGTCACTCTCTGGTTGGACTCTCACATCAGGAGGCTGTTGCCATCCTCCGATCTACTGCTGGACTGGTGCAGCTGGTGGTAGCCAGCAGGGTAAGTTTAACATGAGCCAAAGCTCATACAATATCAGTACCTTATAGATGAAAGTGTCTTCACACAGTGATGTTCAGCAGTTCTTGCTGTATTCCAAGAGTTCTTCTTTACATAAAGTGCCAACTGTTTCAGAACATATAAGATGTCACAGCCAGCTGCTTGTAGTAGCTAAAATATTGAAGAGTGAACCGCTGTTGGGCTTGCCGCTCGGCTTTCCGAGATAAAGTTAAAAATACTCTCAAGCTGCTCAACGACACACAACATGCTCTCTCCGGCTGCTCTTCCTTCCTTTCCCAGGATGAATCTGAAGTCGACTTCCACAAGTACCCGTCCACCAGCTTGCCCGACCTAGTGAGCACGTGCTCAGGTCCAGACGCCTTGCCCTCCCCCGGGGAGGAGAAGGAGAACATGGAGCCGGACGTGGAGGACGTGAGGGCCAGCAGCCTTTCGCTGCCCACCCAGGACTTGGTACGTATGTCTGCTGCCTATCAGCTTGATTATCTGCTGCTTTAATCTTGTACTGCCTCCACTGACCTCAGATACACAGCTGGAGCTAGAACAGACTGTTTTGTCTGTGTTTATGATTAAAAGTTTGTTTTGTAGGTGAAAGCTACAGTGATGTATAATGTTTATTTTAAGAGTCTTTTTAAGCACCAGGATATGTATTTGTTATTGACTTCTTTTCACCCCTTGGTGCCTTGTTGAAGTGTGATAACAAGCAAACTAACAACGCACAGTTTGTCTGATACAAATGAAAAGACTTTTCTGATATTTTTCAGCAGAATCTAAATACCTACAGCATGTTGTAATTTAAATACAGCTTGTCCTTTTAAGGAAAGCACAGTTGTCTCTTTATCTGTTTGTCTCTTTTGATCTGTGTGCCAGGGGGCCCATTCATGTTTTTATCAGTTGTTATGCCAGAAAAATATTAGTGCCACTGTTTACCAAGCAGCCATTGGTGCTGCGTTTGTTCGTTTCATCACAGATAACAAATTATTCATTTGCTCTGCGCAAGCAGCCGGGCATCAAATCAGTGATGCCACACAGCATTAATGTTTAATTATACAAAATGAAATGCTGCACTAGTTTGATAATCGGTGATGCTAACACTGGTCATTAATTGATTCTGTGGCACAGTGACAAGACCACACAGCGTATTAAGATCATACACTTAAATGTGACTGTATTTGAGATCAGTGCCCATGATGCTTTGCTTGAGATCCTGAGTGTGGTGCAAAGAAAAGTGGGTCATTCCTCACTGCTCCCCCACCACATCCTTACAGCGCTCATGTTCTTGCTTTCGAGAGCAGACTTTCTGCTTGCCGTGTAATTACATTAGCATTCCGTGGCTCCTGCTGATTGTAGTTGTGAATTTGGGACATTAAAGCTTGTGTTGGTTTTACTAGCGCTGGAAACTTCTGACAGATGTTCTTGTGTGATCTCCTGTTTTGTCAATACGTCATTCATAGTGAAGCTTGTCAAGCTTTCATACAAATAACAAACAAGATATTTACATTTATATTTATGCATTTGGCAGACACTTTTATCCAGGCTACTTGCACTACATTCAAGTTATACATTCTCTCAGTACGTGTGTTTCCTGGTAATCGAACCCCTGCCATTTTGCGTTGCTAACTGAGCAATAGGAACACTAGAGATTAAGCAATTAATAGCAATTAATTAGCAATTAATTACAATACTGACTATATATGAATTACTGATAGGCCGATATTTGTTGACTAGTTCTTTTAATTAGATGATATTTGGACATTTTAATATTATAAGCATCAGCTGATAACCATATTTGCTTGCCCAGTTATTATAAATGTGGACCTGTACGTTCCTGATAAGTTCTGTTATCAAAGTGAATTTTAGTAAATATCGTGTCATTGATCTCGAGTCATCAGATTGTTAGTTTAATTTCAACAAATATATGCATGAATCCCATGTGCAGTAATTAAATATGAAATTATGTATATCAACATTATATTCTGTGCTTTGATCTTTAGATATTGGCATCTGTATCAACCATTTAAAAAAGGGTTGCCAATAATATCAATGTCAAATGGCTGTTCAGTAACGAACACAAGTTGCTGTATCTTTGCAGTACTAGTATCTTTGCAGTACAAAAAACATCTAGACCTAGTTAAACAACAGATAGATTTCACTTTATCAGCGTAGAGAGAAATTCTTAGTAATAAGTAAAAGCTTATTACGAGAAATTATCAGTTTTAAAGGAGCCTGTGGTTCTTCCCCTCATTGTGTGTCTGAATGCTTCTGCAGCCTCTAGTCTGTTGTGAGTATTTACTCCCTCTAGGCTTTAGTCTCTAGTGAATGACAGGGTTGGCGCCCCCTTAAAGGAGATTGAATGAGGAATAAACAGCATCATTTGCTCTTCTTCACGTTCCCATGATTCACTGACCTGATGCTTAACGGAAGAAGTTCCAGTCATGAGCTGTGTTTGTTTTTATTGTAACTATTTCCTCCCAAAATAGCAAATTGTACTGGTAAATATAAGGCAAACACTGAGACTGCAACTGTATTATTTTTCAAAGAGCCAGAGATGAAACGACACAAAGTTCTATTCTGTACACTCATTAGGCTTTCTGTAGCTAGGATTCTCTCCAAACTACAAATTAATGCATGGAATCAGATAATCTTACATAATTAAAATTAATAATTATTTTATTTTTCATTCACCCTTTATGAGATAAACCAAAAGGCACATACTGTATAATGAAATAATAATATGAAAAGCTACCCAGGTATTAATGCAGTGTAGAACGGAAGAAATGGGGTAATATGTTAAAGCAAACTTGGATAAATTGATAAATTTATGAACACAGAAATTTTTTCTGCTCATGTTTCATTAATAGTTGGGCAGCTGGCCTGTTGGTTGAAGAGCTTAACTTGTAACCTGAAGGTCGCGAGTGTGTGAAGGTGCGATTCTCAGTGCCGGCAGGAAACAGTTGTGGTGCCCTTAGCTGTCTCCCTCAACAGATATCGAACAATTGGACAATTTTTGTAACTCTGTAACTGGTGTACAGCACATTTTATGTTACTTCTCCCCTATATTGCTACATTGTTTACCTCATCTTGTAAGTTGCCTAAATGTAAATATAAATATATATACACTGCCCTTCAAAAGTTTGGAAACGCCCTAGAAAAGTATGGTTTAGGACAATATTGGCCTTAATGCTTTTTAATATGTGATAATTTTGCACTGATAAGGGACAACACAAACTACAAAAACATATTTTATTACATAAACAGTTTATACATAGAAAAACCTTGTCACCATTGTCACCATAATATCCACCATTAGCAGCTATTACAGCTCTGGAGGCTCCAAGCCTCCTGCAGGATTTCCCAAAGATGATTCACACTGGTTGGACACTTCTTTGGACATCACGGTCCAGTTCCTCCCATAGTAGCTCAATTGGGTTGATGTCGGGTGATTGGGGAGGCCATTCCATGACAGACAGAATAAATTATTATTACTGGTCTTCAATGATAATGTGTCTTCAATGACAAAGTTACTTTAATGTATTTGCATCAAATGATAAAGATTTATGCTGATATCGTCCAAAACCACACTTTGCCAGGGGTGTTTCCAAACTTTTGGAGGGCAGTGTATATATATATATGCAGTCGCAATCTCACAAGTCTTTGTAAAACATTTAAATCTGCATAGAATGTATGAAACCAAACTGTACAATAAGTTAATATAATGACACTTCTCATGTCACTCCCAAAACGTACATTTACACATGGTCATTATGGTTTTCTGAAACAGGGAGAGTATAATTAGGTCAATTAATTTTTCAGTTTCCCATGTATTTGCTTTCCACACACTGACATTCCAGAACCAAACACTTGTCCAAACTGTTCTCACACTTCCTTTCAGCGCCCTGCCACAGCACAAGGCAGCAATGAGCGGCAGCTTTCATGTGGGCGTCCAATGCTGACAGTGTAGGGTGCGGCTTCAGAAAAGAGCAGCTTGTCAGATCTGATCTGAAGTGGTTTTGAATTAGACAAAGGATGGAGTAAAAAACGGGGGGAGAACAAAAAAGGGAAGGATATGGAGGAGGAACACAGCTGTGACTGTCACATTGAGTCCTATGAGGCGCAGAGGTGCGAGGTTTGTGGAAACCCACAGGCTCACCTGTGACAGTTATGTTCATGTAGATCATTCGTGCGGGAGACGGATGATGTTTCTAATAGCTGTGGGAGGGGCTTCCTATCCGCATGCCTGTAAAGGGAGCAGCGGATCTTTCCCTGCATGTTACTGTTTAAACTTGTTTTCTGGACACAGGAGCTGTGCAATAAACTTAAGCTCAATTTTAAAGCTCAGATGAGGGAAATACTTTTGTATTTTCTTTCAGCAGCCAGGGAGGAGCAATCTTTAAAACTAACATAGCCAACATATCTTTAAAACTAGCTTTACCCGCATGCAGTGTGTAGTGCCTAGAGCTCTAAAAAGATTAAATGCTTAGTATGGGGGGAAAATAGTGGCAAAACTTATGAGCTTTTAGATTTGATTTTGAACACTTGTACAATAAATATTTGTGCTTGTACGCTAAAACTTCACAGCCCCGATGAGAAAACCTGTAAAACAAAAATCTTAAGTTGAATGTTGATAGTTTCACTGTTGAACAATAATCTTACACCTGTATTCTGAATTTGGAAGTTGCAGAGGAATAGTCATAAATGTGTAAAACCCCATTCAAAGAAATTACATAACAGACGCGTAGCACATATTTACACTTATTCTAAAATTTACATTCGCAGTGCAACCGTAACAACCTCTCAAATTTGTCTCAAATCTTTGTGCCTTGTGCAAAAACTAACCTGTTGCAAAACAAACTTGTGCACCTAAACTGGGAAGCAAGAGAGAGGTGGGGGAGGGGCAGTGACATCATTTCATTGGTTGGTGACAAACTATTCGCAAAAACTGCTTCTGCACCTGTGGCTGAACTTGGTGTACCGTTCGCCTCAGTGTTGCCAACTCTGATTTTTTTTGTCCCCAAAAACATCGACTAGTGAATCAACAAAGCTTCTTTCAGTAGACGGTAGTGCACATCGGTTTAAACCCAGACAAGGTTGTGCGTTGTGTGAGAGTAAGGAAGACGCTTCTAATTTTCTGTCTAATGATCATTTTATCAATGTAAATGTTTTCAAAATCAGTGCACAGCAGCTGTCTTTAACTTATACTTATGGTGATTTTGTCACATTCATAATTCATGATTTTAGCAGAGCAGCAGCTTCTAAGTGAATGCTTGTCAACATGTGGTTTTAATGGGTTACATTTTGTCACTAAATCTCGTACCATTGTCTGACAACATAAAACAAAGCGAGAACAGCTTTATTGAGCATTCAGTTCCATTAAAATACAGTGAACATGGTAAGCAGGTGAAAAGCGAAACAGATGTGAAGTGTCGACACTAGACAGAATATGACGTGATGTTGGGCATATGCTAATTGGCAGGCTTTAGCTATTAAAAGTAGTTGGCAACACTGGAGCTTTGCCTACAGCAATGTGTACTAGCTATAATGTTTTTAGTTTTATAGTTTGTTTGATAGTTTGGTGTTGTTATATATAATACCTTAGTAAGGAGTTTCTTGTAGTGCAGGGTCCTAGCTGAGCTTTCACACTTTCCCCATGGACAAAAAATACATGTAAATTCACAACATTTATTTGTAAAAAAAAGTAGATGTAATGTAAATATGTCAGTATTAATGATTTAAATAACTTTGATAAAGTGTTAACATTGCAGGATTGCTGTAATGTAAATATATAATATTTTTTTATAATTTTATTCCTGTGAACAGGAATACAATTTTCACAAATTCTGCAGAATAAAAAGTTGACTTTCAAATACTTAATAATTAGGGCTGTCATCTAAACATTTAACTTTAGCCCAATTAATTATTGAAAAACAAATATTGTATTGAATCATGGACCTTAAGTTACAGGCAACATGTCTTGACAAGACATACTTGTGAAGCAAACAGCACAGAATGAGAATAAGAATGACAGATCTCACTTATACACTAATGAGCTATTCACACAGGACAGCAGAAATCAGCGGCTCGCAGAAGTGATCTGCTCTGCACCATTCTGTTAGCTGATGTCATTATACTGGCAGTTAATAATTAACATAATAAATTCATATTCATTCTGATGGACAATTATTTTTATAGAAAGTGGAACTTAAGAAGTCCTTTAAAAGCTTTTTTTATCATTTACAAAACTTATTTACACTCTTCATTGATTCAGTTTTGTGATTTTGTTTTTAATGTGCTGGATCATTTGAGCAAGGACACATGACACATTTCCATTCCTCATTTCCAAGAAGCCCTTTATAAGTATTTGAATTTCAAGTGAAGACGAGATTTGCTTTCCCTTTGTGAACTTGTGAAAGCATTCACCAGCATGAACGTGCAACATTCCCTCTAGTCCTACACAGTAAAACACAAACAAATGTTAATGGCTTTGTAAGAGGAAACGTTTAGTCCATTTGCTTTCTCAAATTTTTCTCATTCAGCATCAGTTGAAGATCTTCATCTTCTGTCACACGTTTCAGGGTCCCTCATTTCTTCTGCTGTCTCTGTTTTAGTTTACAGATATTGACAGACTGGAGGAACGTGGAAGGATTGAGGGTCCCAAGGGATGTTGCCGTAGCCCCACACCTATGAAGTTCCGTAGCAGATCCCAAGGTCAAACATGTTTAATTGTATCAAGTCAAAACACTGCTGAGCATGAAAACTTTGTAATGAGATTAAACTGTTTTGGACTGTTGCCAAGGGAGGCTTCACCAATTCTAATGCCTTTATTATAGATTCCTGTACTGAGTGAGGGTGTTCTGAAATTGTTGTTTTTTGAAATCATTAAAACCCTTATTTTTGGTAATTATGCTTCTTAATTAACAGACATTTAAAACTATCAAAATTTGTTTATCCTTAATTTTTAAGCGATATTGCTGAACTAGGAATTTATTTGAAATGATCTCTTACTGATGAACGTAATGTCTTGATGATATCAATGTGATCAGGTGGAGGAAGCCGTCTGGAATCTGTAGGTGAAGATGATGAGCTAATCGTGGAAAATAGTGATGCAGGAATTGACATGGCAGAAAAGCCAGCACGAGGAGGACGCAAACATTCTCTTCCTCAGCAGCTTGACACAGTTGGCATCCGACAGGTCATTGCAATATTCAGCTTATTTACTAATGTCTTTTAATGTTAGTAGTTATACATATATTATATATATACTTATAGTTATACTTAGCTATAGCTATAATGCTCCATGTACCTGGTACCAGTTTTCTAACCTAACTAACCCAACCCTAAACCAACAAAAATTATTTAGTGACACGACCACTTTAACGGCAAAAACTCTTTGATTCTTTGTCAAAAGACTTCAGGCTGGAATCTTTCTCCTGGCTTTTCAACAGCTTACTAATTATAATGCCTTTTTAAAATAAAAAATAATTTACTTGTAAATTCATTTGGCTCTGTATTTTAGCTGTCTACAGTAAGAAAGCAAGAAAAAATAGCAACAAATTATGGTACATACTGGGTACTGTAGCTGCTTATTTTCACAGTTAAACAATAAAATTAAAGCGTATTACCTCAATGTTTATTCATAACCTCTTTCATCATCCTCTTCAGGAATATCAAATCGTAAAGAAATCGGCACGTTCCCTGAGCACCGTTCAAGTGGAGTCTCCATGGCGACTGGCTCAGCCATCTATAATCTCCAACATTGTTCTGATGAAAGGACAGGGCAAGGTGAGGGAGGCCCTGCACCCAGAACAATACATGCTGTCTCCACAAGTGTTCTTTTTGAGCATTTGTCAAAAATATAATGTTTTACATATAAGCTTTGATCTTGCTAGTTTTTATATTATTTAGGGATGAATCACATTTTGCACAACTTGATTTATATTGTTATACAAGATTTAAAGAGATGAACAATTAAGCCTCTATATATGTACAATTTCATATATTACACTTGTATGCTTGTACTATTGCAAAGGCAGGACGATAGGACTGTATGTATTTGAATCTGTCTAGGGTCTGGGGTTCAGTATTGTTGGAGGGCAGGATTCAGCTCGGGGGAGGATGGGTATATTCGTCAAGACCATTTTCCCCAGTGGAGCAGCTGCAGCTGACGGGAGGCTGAAAGAAGGTAGATAGACACTCCTGATCAAGATACAGGGTCTCATGAAACTGGTCATCAAAGCTGTTGGACTCCAATGAATCCAAATGGCATGAGGATAATTAGCTGTATATTCATTGTCTGTGGCTTTATTAATATACATTTGCATCAGTGAATGTTGCTGTCTTTTTTCCAGGTGATGAGATACTGGAGGTGAATGGAGAATCTCTTCAAGGCCTCACGCACCAGCAGGCCATTCAGACCTTTAAGGTATAAACTGCTCAGTCATCCTCAGACATCGCAGTGGTGCATGAAAGCTCAGAAAGGAGTTAATACAGGATCATAAAGCTCAAACTTGTGTCCTTGAATTGCTTGCATAGTGGTGTGAACAACAGATTCTTGACAGCACATGGCTTGTTTTTCATCCCATTTATTAAATCTAATGGATGACATTTTCCATTGTTTCAGCAATTGAAGAAGGGAGTAGTTACTTTAACTGTTCGGACTCGCCTGAGAAGCCCCAGTCTTACGCCCTGTCCCACACCCACCCTGCTCAGCAGATCCAGCTCTCCAAACTCAAATGCTAGTGGTGGAACCCCAGTTCCTACTGGCTTTGAAGATGGGGAATCTCGCAGGGGGCCTGGTCCCAAAGATCGCATTATCATGGAGGTTACATTAAACAAAGGTACAATCATGACTTTTTTTTTCAGGGATTTTATAGCTCTTTATTTTAATAACAAACTGTTATTTTAATAACAGTTCATTCTGGGTTTGAACCCAGAATCTTTGGGTTGCCAGCCCAGATCTTTAAACACTTAAGTACCGCCACAGTAATAGCTCTTCTAAATCACTTATATTTGCTTTTTGTAAATTGTACTGTTAAGCATTTTTGTGCCAGCCAAAATAATCTTGAAAAGAAAGTATTTGGGCCCATATTCATTTTCCTGTCAGCTTCAAAGTTATTGCAATTCGTTTGATATTTAAAATTGACTTCAGAAAAATATTTTGTTATTCCAAGGAAATGGAATTTAATGTACTTTTCTGTGGCATAGACTCACACCCTGCATCAAAATAAATGTGTGGTCATGGGCTCATTATGTCTCATTAAACTGTCCAGCCAAAATGAAAAGTCTAATAGGAATTTCTGTTCTGTTAACATTTCATTCAGGAACAGTGCTTATTTCTGTGACATGAATTATATTTTTGCTATGTCTATGCACATTTAAAATTTAAAATACATAAATCTTAAATCAAAGACAAGAGGCTGGCTTTCCTTTGGGGGCTAGTGGGTAATCTGACTTCAAATTCACCTTGTTTGATCTGTTTAAGAATCCCTTAAGAACTTTTTTTAGGATATCTGAAATGTCTTTCCCACTAAAACCAGGATACAGTTTACTCTATACTGTACATATGATCACCAGAAATAGGACTCGGAAATCTTGCCTTTAGTGAACAAAACCATTTGGCAATGTTGTTTTTTTTGTGCACATTAGAGCCAGGTGTGGGGCTGGGCATCGGTGCCTGCTGTTTAACACTGGAAAACAGCGCTCCTGGAATCTACATTCACAGCTTGGCTCCAGGATCTGTTGCCAAAATGGATGGCAGACTCAGGTAGATTTGTGATCATCTAACTCACCCTGATTTGCATGTCTTACTATATGTACAGTAGCTACTGTAAAGAGCATGGATGGTAAATTCAAATTCTTCAGTTTTCATTTAGGCCCCATTCTATCAATCTTTAACAATGGTTAGTCAGTGGAAAACAGCTCAAAGCAAAAATATTTAAGTGTGTTTCTGAGAAAGACAATAATAAAATAACTCCTTCATACTGTCCTTCACAGTTCATGCAGCGAAATTGTGTTGGACAGTAGCAGACACTAGACCTCGGTGATCTATCATCTTAAATTCTTCACTCACAGTTAATTAAGGAAGGGAGAGGCAGGAATAAGGCCCCACTGGGGAAAACAAACACATTTTTACAGAGCCCACAGAGTCACTATACATGGGTTTGTGTCAGAATATTCTTTCTAATGTGTTAAACGTCCAATAAACCTGTCAAGTTTAGGTGCATATTTGTTTGTGATTTGCTGGTGTGCATGTGCTCAGTCTTTTAAAGATGAAACGCCTCACGGCCTGAAAAAGAATGTGCAATAAGAGCCAACAGCCCATGAATAGGGTCTTTATGTGTAAAGACAGACTTGAGGTCCAGAATGTTTGATCTATTTGTGAAAGTGCTTGCAGCTGACTAAAGGGACAGATAAGGCTGTAATTCACATTCAGATATGTTTATTTTTAAAATGCACTTTGACCACATATTTCAAGTGTATTCTTTATTGTGATATAGTTTATACTACATCACTTGGGACACTGATACATTGCAGCTATGCAGACTTCTTAAATCATTAGCATATCAAGTTAAAAATACCCAGCATTCACTCCAAACACAGTGAGACAGCGTTTAGCCACAAGTTTCAGATGATATCAGATGTGCCCCAACAGTAGCCGCAAGTCCACAAGACTGATAACATACTAATCTGTGTATCTGTGCATTATCTCACTAAGCACTGTGCTGCTCAGACTGTTTCATTGTTTTCACATTCATATTTTTCTAATACTCATATTCTTTTAATTTACTTTTTATCGATTTCCTACCTTGTTTGTTTTTATTCATTTGGTGTTCTTAAAGGCATAGTTCACCCTAAAATCCAAAATTAAATTTATGCCACCATTTACCATTGACTCCTGTGGCATATGTATTATACCATGAAAGTTCATGGTGGCTGATACTGGCAGCCTTTAACATTCTATGTAAGATCTCCTTTTGTGTTCCACTTAAGAAAAACACTCTGACAGGTTTGAAGCAACATAAGGGTGAATAAATAATTATATAATTGTCATTTTGTAATTTCAGGGAACTATCCTTTTAAATTATTTTGAAATTAACATTTACATTTACATGTTTTTATTTTTTACTTTTTCTTTATTATGCACTTTGCATTATCATTTGTTTATAAAGTCTACAATATAAATAAACTTGCCTTGTTTATATCTTTCTTTTTTGGTAGAAAAAGTATCTTATTGGTGTAATGTTGCATGTATTGCAAATCTGATTATAAATCAAATTGACACACATGTCTGTCTAAGTCGAGGGGACCAGCTCCTGGAGGTTGATTCTGTGAGTCTGAGACATGCAGCCCTGAGTGAAGCCTACGCTATACTGAGTGAATGTGGACCCGGCCCGGTCAGTCTCATCATTAGCCGGCATCCCAACCCCAAAGTAAGATCCGAACTACACGCATATGGGGCTCACCATGGGCCCTTTTAGTCTCAGTATAGCTTTTGTGGAAATCCTAAACAAACTCTCACATTAATAACAACAGTGTTTGTGAAAGTACTATAGTTAATAAATATGTATCATACTGTGATTTGGTCACTTCTTTAGTCACACAGGCCTCTCCCTCTGCCAGACAGGTATAAGAGAAAATAAACAGCATCATCCACCTGCTAAAGCTGTAATTTGCCCCTAGTTTGAATTATTAAAGCTTGCCAAAAAGTAAACAACATTCCTCTCCCCCTCCTGCTAGAACAGCTTGGTTTTCTTCTACCTAATGTATCAAGATGTTGAGAAATGTGGGCCAGGGTGGGGTACAGTGGGAGGTTTAGTGGTTAAAATATGCTGACTGCTCGTGATAAACAATAGCTAGTGTTAATGTAGCAAGAGCAGAACAAGTTTTAAGGCTCCCTTAAACCATGTAAATTGACACAAAGGCAGAAACCTAACAGGAATCACTAAATGCAAAAATGATATGAATGGTGCTGGTTTGTGTATCTGTGAGGTTTCTGGTTGTTTACACTCAAGATTTATAGGTTGTAAAACTCAAGGTTATACATTTCTTTTGTTATGTTTTTGAAACTAGGGCATTTATTTGACCTTTGATCAGTTCTGTTGAATTTGAATAGAGAACTCTTGCATTGAACACAGCGACAAAAGTCATCGGAAATAGATCTTGTAAAACCTGATTTCATCTCAAAGTCAGTTGGGCTTTTCTATTAACAAATAGAGATTTTGTTTAACATAGTATCAATACAACTGGGCCACATGTCACAAAGATAAATGTAATGTTTAACAGCCAAACACAGTAACAAAACCGTTAATGACTTGTATTATTGCAATGTTATCTATCGTCATCACCAAACCTGGCATAAGCATGACAAAGGATTTAAAGAGGTTATATTATTAAAATGAATAATACCGTGAAGCAGATTCTATTTTCCTTAATTCACAGTGCCCCCTGGTGGTCAGTAGTACAATTTCGTCATTAAAATATAATTGTTTTACCTATTCAGTGCATTGTGTTTATATGGTAATACAACAAGCCCCATTTTAAGGTACAAATCACATAAGGATATTATTGTTTTGTGTGTTCCTCATGACCTATTCTACCCTCAGGTTTCTGAACAGGAGATGGATGAAGTGATTGCTCGCTCCATGCACAGAGAGAGTCATTCTTCCCACACACTAGGTAAAATGTTTGTTGTGTTTCTGCCTGACTGAGGCCACCCTTGATAGTGCTTCTCGTGGGCTAAACTTAAATTTATATGAGTTAATATATATATATATATAGTAATAAAAAAGATCAGTAAAATCAGCAGAAGTACAGCAAAACGTTTTCGGGATTAACCATGAACTGGCCCTGAGGAAGGGTTAACGTTTGCTGCACTTGTATTTGTTTGCACTTAGATGTCTATTGGGCCTCTGTACAATAAACTGATGTTATTTTATTTGACAAATGTTTGCGGATCTGTTTTGTATTGAGTATTGGACACTACAACCTTTCCACTTTGTCATAATTTATTCATCCAGTTAATTTCTACAAATATTTATCTTAAAATTCTGTAAATTTTGTTCAATTTACAGTCTGGATCGATTTGTCTGTTTTCAGATTCTCACTGTTGTTATTTTCTCTTGCATAGGCTTGCCATCTAAAAGCCCATCTCCCACTGTTAAATCCAAGCAGGGTGAAGGAAACCCTGCACTTAGCTGGACCATGAAGAGGTTCCTAGAGCCAGCCAGCAGGGTAAACTAGCAGCTGTAGTCTATAAAAGAAATTCACCTTGTCAGAGATAACATATTTGGACTTTAAATGATAGAACTTTGTTTATAATACATTTACAAGTTCATAATAAAAACTTTTTAATTGCAATTATGTACATGCATACAACTAAATGTTGTTGATAAGGATCACAGATCAATCCGATTGCAATCAGTTGCCTTTTGTCTTTATCTGACCCTTCAGCAAGGCTCATTGAGTTCAGAGGCAGAGCTCTCTCAGTATTTCTCAGTTCATGATGTACCCAGTCAGTCTTCACTCTCTGAGACCTTGGGGATGGGATCCAGCGATGATGACATGCTGCATGGCAACAGGAGCTGTAATACTTCCCTTGAGGAAGCAGCACCACCTCAGCCACATGGTAGCTCCATTGAATTTTTTGTCTTGACTTTCTCTGTGTATATGTGTATGTTGCCATGTGGGCAGGGCTCAGCAGTACGTTGACTGAAACAAATTGATTTCCTGTAATCACAAACAATTATTTGTCTGTCTTCTTATTTTAACAGTCTGTAGGGATGGATCCTATAGAGGTTCAGACAGTAGTCCCACAACCCCAGACTGTTTTAAAGCCTCTGCAGTAGCTGGCCGTGCCGTAGAGCCACCCCACCAGGCCAGCGTGGGAAGCAGCCCCAGTTCTGTCCGCAGCCCCCTTCTCCGCCAGCGTCGGGTCATCTGCTATGAAAATGAACCCAGTGATGATGAGACTGGCCTTGAGGAGGACAGTGGCCCCTTCCGCCGTCTTCAGCATGGTGTCTCGGAGAGCACCCACCACCAGGAGGAAGACTCAGGTATTGTTATAGCTACTTCATCTCTTGAGGTCGATGATGAAAGCCAAGATAGCAGCGAAAGCCATAGACGAAACAGCAGTGAGCCGGTCACTCCACTCTACGGAAGCTCATTGGAATCTGAGGAAGGACCTAGTGTGCCACCTGGTGCTGAATCTCCTTTCATGCCCATTCGATGTATGGAGCACAACACTGGGGCAGCTGGAGCGCCCAACCTGGGTGTGAAGAAAGAGCCCCACCGAGAAGGACAGGAGTTCAAACGCTCACCCAAGCTGGAGCACAAAGCCGTGACTCGTGTGAAAAGCATGATGAGCATTGAGTGTCCAAATCCTCCTCAAAAAACCAAGGGTGAAGACCCAACCTTAGTCCCAACAGCACCTGCCCAGGGTATGCAGAACAGCACACGGCCGCCTTGCAGACTGTTACACTGCAAGAAAGGGGAATCTAGTGAACTAGCTGGAGTCTGCACCATTGAGACCATAGTGCTGCAGCGTAGTGAACTGGAGTCTTTTGGTCTGGATCTGGAGATCAAGTCTTCTCCACTGAAGGTGCTGATCACAGGACTAAGACCAGGAGGTGTTGCAGAGAGGGTAGGTTAGAAGTCATCTGATGTTTTAATAGAATTTCGTGCTTGTTTAACATTCAGCAGATGAGCTCTCCAGCATGATTTTATTAATTGATCTGAATCTGCCATTTACATGGCTTTCTTTAATTGGGTTCTGTCAAAATAGTTATTTTCCTCTAATCTTTTAAGTTAAAAGAACAGTTCACCTAAAAACAATAATTCTGTCATTATTTATTCACCCTCTTTTCATTCCAAACCATGGAACATAAAAGTGGAACGTTTTGAAGAATTTCTGCACAGCTCTTGCTATACAAGAAAAAAGAGTGACTAGGTTAAAAAAAAACGATTACAAAATACTAAAAAGCACTTTAAAAATAGTCCAAATGATGCCTGTGCTATATTGTTCTGAAATGAAACTAAAGATTAGTTTAAAGCAACAGACTGAAATTTAGGTCATTATTCAATGATAAACTAGCCATCTTCCTTAAATTGCATCTAGCCCTGCCACTGAATTACCATTTAAGTATAAACACTGTGCAACAAGTCTGCTTTTCCACAGAAGAAATAACAGCACATGGGTTTGGAAGAGTACTTTTCACTACATCAGTGAGCTGACAGTGGAAAAATAATGCTGTTGAGCTGTTGGGTAATACTAGGTGTAGGGCAGACGTCCAAAATATACACAGCTGGTTGTGGTTGGGGTGGATGAGGTATCTCTACGATAAATCTAAGGTATTTTACCTATTTCTGTCCTATTTATTCATCAGGAAGCCTCAGGGAAGATGAGTGTTGGTGACGAGATTGTAACAATTGGTGATACCCCTGTGTGTACATCCACCTATCAGGAGATCTGTGACCTCATGCATAACCTGCCAATCACATTAACCTTAGAAATTAAGAAGCCAGTCTCAGGTGAGTAGCAGCCATAGTTTTGCTTCCTGGAGTTAACCGATAAGGCTATTTATCATTTTTGGTGATGAATTTTTTTTCTGTATGTCTGCTCATTCAAATGGTCCAAAATAAGGTTGATCAATTTAATACAACTTTGACTTCATGTATTTTCTTCATGTATTTTCTCACATACAATGGTTTATTTTCTGTACAATGCAATAGCAAACTGTACTCAAGCAGATCCCAATTTAATCATATACAAATCATAGCCAATCTAATATGAATTTGCTCTGATTATAAATAGTAGCCAACGCTGTGTTACAGTATCTTGCTGTAGATGTCCCTCCCTCCCTGCAGACTGTGGTGCACTGCCAGATTCAGTACCATTTCCTAATTATTCAAAGAGTATATACCAACTTCAACAGTTCTTGTTTATTCTTAACAAGAGACTATTAGCACACATAGGGTTGCCAGTAAAGAGCTCAGTCTGTCTTTTCCCATGCTGCCCTAAAGACATAGGAGTACTACAGGCTTCCCCTTTCTGGCAGTACCCTACACCAGCTCAAAGGGAATTGCAGGCTGCTGGCTATTTGTCAATGGTGACTATTGATTACTTTACTACAGTAGACACTGTAGATGAGTAGAGTAACAGCTCTAATGCTTCTTAGTGGCCTGTAGTCAATTTAGTATGTAGAATTATTGTTATGCTCTGACTATTGTTTTGCTGCCACATATAAAACACGCTTTGTTAAGGCATACATCATTCATAAATTTCCTTTTTGTCTACTGTAATGATTCTTGTTTTTTTTTCTAGAATCTTTTTACTTTGGAATTTTATTATTTTATGTTGGTATGCAGAGTAATAGCCTCAGCAAACACCTTTTCAATAGGCCTTATTTAGGGTAGATGCCATATGTAATTTTATGCAAATGAAAATAGAAACAGATGCTCAATGGGTTGTACTGTTTTAAGGTTGACACCGTACACAATACAATCCATTGAAATCCCTCACATCCTTGTTTTCATTTGTGTAAAATCATATATGAATAAAACCCTTATTAAGGTCCTTAGTACATTAATATATTTGTTATGTGTCTGTGTGTGTTGGTCTATTCCTGCCTGTCATTTAATGTTTATATGTGATTGACAATACTGTACATTGTATGTCCATCATATATAATAAGCACATGCCCACATATACCCTTGTAAACATGAGCATTTATCAGCTTTGTGTATTAATCGGGTAAATGTACCATTTTAGAGTCTACCTATTTGCTCTATGAAACACCTATGAAAATTAGTATATTTTACATTTGTCTGTTTAATCGAATTGTAAATTAAATATTCAGAGACATCTGTTTAAGGTAAAACTAAGTCAAGTCTTAGAAAAATAGGAGCTGTTTCTAGAATACCTGTATTACATCATCGGAAAAATAACAATAATGTGCTCAGGGTGAGAATCTTTTTTTCTCAGAGAGAATTAATTCACAGAGACAGTAGTCCAAAGTTTCCTGTGGAGTTTGGTACTGCGGTGCAGGCTTTTATTAGACAGAGCAGAGATTCCTTCCACTAACGAACAACAGATGAAAGTGTGTTTTAAATCAGTGAAATATTAGACTATGGAATAAAATGCAATGGTGCTGGTCTGGGTGTTTTTCAGGATATATAATTTGATACGCAAATTTGAAGGCACATTCTGGAGAATGGAACAGGATTAGTCGGAACAGTTTTCCAATGGAATGTTGATTTATAAAACAGAGGCAACTTGTAGCTTGTCTTGCAGGCCTCAGTGGTGCACTTACAGTATATGACAGAGCTAATCTTGATGTAAAGTCATATCTGGTCATTCTCTTTTACAGCTATATTTTATATATTGGTGTATTTTTAACTGCATATGTTCTTTAAGATAATCTGTAGTGATCAGCCAACCAAAGAAATGTGTAGTTATTTTAATATTTAAAATGATGTACAATTTCAAGATTGACTGTTTTGTATTGTGTAACCATGTTTTAATGTTTGTCTATATTTGCAGCTGTAGATCGACTTTCTAGCTTAATTACATCTTCTGGCTGTGAGGGCTTGTCTAAATCGGAGACACCTAGACCTCTTCCAGAAGACAAAAGCAATATGGACAATACTCTGGAAAGGCCATCATCAGAAACAAATGCAAAACAGACAGTCTTAGCAATCCACAACAACAGTGTGCCTGTCACTAACATTGATGATGTCATAACTGAACTAAACTCAGCTGAAAACAAAGAGAAGGACCAAAACGCCTCAGGTTTCACAGACACAGGTGGAAATAGAGGAGAGTGCAGTGAAGTGGAGGAGAAAAAGACTTTAACCACAGCACCATCACAACCAAATCTTTTGGATTTCTCTGCGTTAGATGTGGGAAACAACGCTTGCCTTTTTTCTGTAGGAAAAACATTTTTAAACAGTTACTCCAGAAACTTCAGTAATATGGAAGATGGCACTGTCCCTCTAGGGAAAGAACACATAGAGAAACCAAGTATGTATAGTCTGTTGGAGGATAGTGACTCTGAGAGCGACTCTGCCACTGACAGTGCTGTCAAAGCAGTAAAGCCTCAAGGTCACTGTGAAGATCCTCAGGACACTGATGAGGAAGAGGTTGAGCTTTGTTTCAGCACTGTCAGTCAGACTGCATTAAGCCAGTCAGAGGGCAGTTCTCTTCCGCATCAAAACAACATTATTGATAGCCAGACTGTTGATCAAACACTTATTAGTACTGATCTCCACAACCCCCCTTCACTTCCTTCGGAGGTCAAGAAATCACAGGAGAACAATCATTCTATTTTAGATGACACAATTTTAAATGGAGATACCAAACACATTCCCACGCAGCTGGAGGTAATGTGTGCATCTCCAAGAACTTCGGGAAGCACAGTGTCCTCATGCAATGCTAATAAAAAATTTAAAACTACTTCAGAACCTGTCAAACTTTGCCAGACACCAACAGGTGTCAGTTGTCCTGTTACTCAAAGCAACCGCCATGTCACCCCAAGGAGTCAAGAGAGGGCGGATAAGATGCGCTTAGCTTCGTCACTCTCCACAGAGAAACCCAACACTGTGCATGTGCCACTGAGGTCAACTGTGTCTGAGCCCAAGGCATCAAATTATACCAATGGCAAATCTAGTCGGCAGGTCTCCACTACACAAGTTTCAAGAGACAAAGAGAGAGAAAAAGTTATACTGGACTCTAAATCATCAATTTCCCAGAACCAGAGTAAATCTGCCACTTCCTGTGTCAGGTCTTTGGGAACGAAATGCCCTAATGACAACCCTGTCTCACCCCTGCTGAGAAGTAAGCTCAAACTTGATGACAAAAAGTCAAACACTACTTCTAAACTCAAGGGTCTGAGTATTAAGAGTAAATGCAAAGAGCAAGAACAGACAATCTCTAGATTGCCCAGGACAGAATGTCCAGGACAGAAAAAAGCTCTTAGCTCCCCAAGTCAGTCTCCTAAACTTCATGCCAGGAAAACAACACGGGCAGATAGTCCAAAATTAAACAGAACTTCTGAGAATATTAGGGTTTCTTGTAAAACTGAACAAAGTCAATCAAATATAACCAGTGCTTTGAAGACGAATCCCATTAACACTTCTAATGAAAAACTCAAGCCTACCAAGGAGGAACATGTTTCAGATCAAACGGAGGAAGTCCCTAAACCTGAGGTCACTGTCAATGCCACACAGAGAACATTTATTGAGGTTAGACTTTCATCCTCTTCCTTCACAAGTTCATCATCCTCACCTGTCCTGAAACACAAGGACATAATGAATGCAAGCCATGTAAATTTAGCTTCAGTGCCAGTCGATCAAGTTGAGGAATCTACTTCAGAAGACTCTCTTGGAGTGCCCCCAGTCTCATTAGAATCAACCAATTCTTTATCTAGTCCTCTGCAGCAAAATGGTACAATTAGGGCAAATGAAACTGCTGAGAAAGTGTATTGTAATGGTCAAAACTCAAATAATAAAGATGCTGCTTATAATGTCAAGGCAAGTAAATCCAAACTCTATCTAAGAGGACTAGAACGCAGAAGCTACTCTACAGAAACAAGTGGGTCTTTTGACCCAAACCCTTTCTCAGTTCGACAAAGAATCCAGTCCTTTGAGAATTTGGCCAGCTTTGATCGTTCTATGATAAGGTGCATAGACGTTCCATCTTATGCTGTTATTTCCAAGCCACCTCTCAATCGGAGGCTGTCTGGGTACACTGCAAGCAGTCTGTCCAGTGATAGCCGTTCATTGAGGAGGAGTCTTAGCTCTTGTGTTGACAACTTGAGCTCAGCTCCAACTCCATTGCTTCAGCCACAGAATTCATCCTCCAGTTCGATTATCACCAATTCTGAATCAGCTCCATCAAATGGAAGCACAGAGACAGTTATGCAGGAGAGGCCAAGAAATAGGGCCTCTCAGAACCAACCCACAGTACACACACCACCAGTGCTGCGTTCCCGTAATGCCCGTGCCCAAGGAGGCCTGTCACGCTCCAAACTGAGGGAGATTAGAGCATTAAGCATGCCTGAACTGGACAAGCTGTGTACTGAGGACTTTCCTAGTGACCCTGGAAAAGTAATCTTTAAGACTGAGCTGGAGATCCACCCTCACAGGACTGCAGACTCTGTATCACACAACACACAGTGCAATGTAGTGACCAGGGTGAACACTGGAGCTCTTGGTTCGACCAGCAATGGGAAGCAGCATGAAAGCCAGTCGACAGGACTTTCATGCTGGTCTGTAAGGTGAGTGAAGTCCTATATTATAAATGTGCAATGTTAAAAATCTGTTGTGTTGTTAGATCTACAGTATATGGTTTTAAATTTAGCCTAGAAATTACTGCTTACATATCAGGGCGCATGTCATAATACTTGAAGGTGTTGATGTAAATGTGGGTGTTGTGGTTTCTGTATATGTTCTCCTGATGAAAACCAGAACCTATTTTTAACAACCATTAGTTGATAAGGTTTTAATTCATTTCCTGTCTTGGGCAATAATAGTATTACAGTTCATGTCTGTGTTGTGTCTCTATGACAGTTTGAAAGATCTTGAATCTTCTCCCTTGGACCAAAATAAGGTGCAAAATGTTCTGTGTTCCCTCACAACTAAAGTGGATGTGATGACTCTTATTCAGGAGATGGATGCTCTCTCAGAGGTACTTTATAAGATCTCAGGCAATTCAAAAGGTCTTATAAAATACTGTAGCACTATTTTATACATATCAGTTATGTTTTAATGTATTTTTAGAAAGCTATTTTAAGTCAAAAGACATTCTGAAGTTTTTTGGAGAAGATGGAGAAGATGTCTTAAGATATAAGAATTACAAAGCTGCTTTTGTTTTGGTTTATTACCATTTATAAATCTTACAATGGTTACATAACTGTCACTGTTTTACATTTATAGCTGTTTCTTTTTAGCCAGTTAAAATCAGAATCGCTGGATTTTTTTAATCAACAAAAAGTTAATCAGTCTTTTATTAATCTTTTGCATCTAGGTTAAAGATGACATATACTTTGTTATCTTAACCAAAGAGGATGGATCTGGATTGGGTTTCAGCATCGCTGGAGGAATAGATCTGGAACAGAAATGTATCACTGTAAGCTGTTCTGTTTATATGCAAAAAGCAGAAACTTATTGTGTAGTTTTTTGTTGAATTTATGATTTGGTTTTAATAATGTAGCCATTTTTAATGTTTGTAATAATTGAATAATACATTGTCACCCCCTTGTGGTACTTGCAGTAACTACTTATCGCTGGAAATAATAGACTAACACGCAGTCACTCAACCAAGATTAAGAACTAAGAACGGGTACCCTCTTTTAGACTGGCAGTTTAAATGTCTGTTCTGACAGGTCCATCGGGTGTTCACTCGAGGGGTGGCAGGAGTGGAAGGTACCATTCACAGAGGGGATCGCATTCTGTCAATAAACGGGACTAGCTTAAGTGGAATCACACATGGAGAGGCACTGTCCTGCCTTCATCAGACCAGGCTGCCCAGACAGGCATTAGTGGTCATTCAGAAGGGCAAAGACACTGAGCTGACATCACCTAGACCAGAACTACCCCTTCAGACTCAAATCTGCCCTTCTCCTGGCCATAGAGACAGTTTCAGACAGAGTAAAGCCAGTAAGTATCAGAAATTATCATGGTAAATACAACAGCCTCCTTAGAATGCAAAATTACCTCAAATGTCATCAAAAGTACAGTAGATAAAGAATTCTAACTTCCCATAGTGGATTAATATTTCATGTAAACAAAAGCAAATACCACGTGCAAATATATGTACACTAGAATAATGGAAAAGAACTTTCTCTGTTGCTAATTAGCTGCTGGTTGTGCTGTAGGTGTGGAGGTGGGGCCCGATGGGGCTTTGAGTGTGGAATTACAGAAGACTGCAGCTGGTCTAGGGTTCAGTCTAGAGGGAGGTAAAGCATCTGCCCATGGAGATCGTCCTCTTTACATCAAACGGATTTTCCGCGGTGAGTTCCCCACACATAAACATTTAAAGAAACCCAGCAGGGGGAGACACAGGGTGTAATGGAAGGGTCAGGAGAAAGCGTAATCCTACCCTGAATGTGCAGTTCATACTGTATGAGACTACAGTCAATAGAAAGCTCAGTTCAAATGTTCTCTCTGTCACCAGGAGGAGCTTCTGAGCAGTCCCGGGTCATTGATGTTGGAGATGAACTTCTAGCCATAAATGGCAGGTCTTTGCAGGGCCTCACGCTCTATGATGCCTGGAACATCATTAAAATGGTCTCTGAGGGTCCCGTACAGTTAGTTGTCAGAAAACCCAGGACTTCTGTATGACATCTAATACATTTACACGCATTGCATGTATGTGATGAAGGTGCCAAACTGTGGTAGACTCTTATTGTACATATTCAAATTTTTCATTGCCTTTTACATTTTTTTATGATGGATTTGTTGCACATAGACAAATATATTTTATATAAACCAAGGCCTCTGCAGTTTTGCAGTGGGCGTGTTGGGTGTTTTTTTTGTGTTCTTTATGACTTTGAAGACATTTAAAAATAATTGTAAAAAAAAAGTTCATAACTGCATCCTTTGTATAATTTAATTTAATTCCAATATTGTGAAACTTACTTTATATGCCTGCATTAGTTCTACATCCTTTGATTATATGGTGATAATGTAAACCACTAAAGAGTGTCTTCACACTGCCTGATCTGATGGATTAGATAGTTATTTTGATCAGCATAGATTTTAAACTCTGCATGAATCATTAGCTGAGGTTTTGTTTGAAATGGTTTATGTATTTTTGATCTGGTAGGATGTAGAATGTAGGATTTTCTCAGTAATAATTTATTTGTATTTTTATGGTTCCTTTTAATGTCTCAAAGCTTTTTTTTGTTTTAATCCATTTATTATTTAATCTTAAAGGTGAAATGTATAATATCAGCACCACCAGGGAGAGATTAGGAAAGAAATGTACAAAAATTCCAAACAGGTTTCTAAAACATTCCTGTAAATCCTTTTGTTGTGCTGTTGTTCTGGCAGCCAGGGAATCCCACCCCGTAATCATGCCATTGGTTGAGCCAGAAGTTAACATTTCAAACCATTCAAGCAAATATGGCTGTTTCAACAGATCCAGTGTTTACACTCCATCTTTAAATACTTGAATTCAATGTGATTAATAACATTTAAAACACATTTGAAACATCATCCAAATGTTAACACTACAAAGACATCTTTCTGGTTGATCATTTTCCATTTGCTGTGAATCATTATTTGCCACGTTTACTCAAATCTGAGAGTCCTCTCCCCTGATAGGATATACTGTATCAGTGCTGTTATTATATTGTACTTGAGTTGTCTTCTGTAAATATTGCAGTTCCCATTGAAATTACTGTAATTTAATTTAGCTCAGTATTAAGCAAAATTATGTTAATTATGATGTATATGAAATAAGCAATCATGAATATTTCTATTGTCTCTCAGACTTTCTGCCCTTGTGAATAAAGACCAAGTATTTTGTATATAAGATGGTGGTGTAGTTTATTATAAGCTCTTAAAAAATAAGATAGCGTAAAAGTATAAAAAGTTCTAAAGTATATTTGATAAACCTGCTCACCAATATGCGTGTGGCGTTAAGCGGAGGTTATTTGCATCTTGCTCCATTACAGATGATGGCCACAGTCTCCTGGGAACTATCACCACCTCATTCCACCTGCCGGGGGTTCATTCATGCTGGGCAGACATTGATCTCAACACGCCTCCGTTTTCTGTGAATAACTGTTGTGATTCAAACATTGCAAGTTTTACGTTGAAACTGTAACTGTTGTGTCCTGGCATTAAGCAGGTCTACCTTTGCCAACAGACACAATATCCTGCACCAGCATGCAAGGCTATTACAATTAATTACAGTTAAAGTAACTGTGACAACTGCTTATAACCAAAACTATAGGAACATTACATATTATAGAACTCCAACCTCTAGGTGTCAATAGCATCGACTGGATTTCAAAAACTGGCATTGACTGTTATGAAAACTCTACATTCATTTACCAAAATAGACTATTTAGGCTGACTATTAAAAAGCTGGACCGTACGGTAAGCCTGACATTGGCTTATGTGTAATTAACATGCTCATTGTCTTTAATATCTATCAGTCAAAAACAGGCCTTTGAAAGAAATGTTCAGACCAGTAATGTGGGGCAGTGATAAGATACTTCTGTCATTTAACAAATCATCCAGGACAATTGCAGAGTTTACATACAGCTATATGTGTTCAACTGTCAATAATAATAATTTTAAAAAGCTGACACTTAAAATGTCACAAGTTTCGGTTCTTACTCAGTTCCTGTTTTCTATTTTAAAAGTCATGTGATAAGCTACAACAGCTTTGAATAGCAACCAGCACGTGCCATATCATAACCTTGTCTAAAACACCTATAAGTGACAATGCAGTAGTTTGTTTGTGTTTGTATTATTAACATGCACTTACGCATGATGTAACCTCTGGTAGATCATTTTGATTATGGATGAGATGTTTATGCACTTCAGACAAACAGATGAAATGTCAGCTGTGTGGGCAGGTGCACAACTGAAGCCATCAATGACCCATGTGATAGCACACCTAGAATGGAAAAAATGAGTAGGCTTAAGGCTAAGTTTGCATTCTGTAGCTATTTTTACATTTCAAGCGTAAATATATAGACATGACTGCACATGAAAAAGTTGACAAAGGTGAAAAGTGAATGATAAATAAAAAATTATAACAAATAAATAAAATATAATAAGACAAGAAACATGAATGTGGAAAGCTCATGCATATTTAGGCTTTGAAATATATAAGAACTACAGATTCAGTTACAATTTTGGCAATTGTTTTGTATTCCACTGTGGGTAGTACTTGAGATTAGATACAGCAGGTGTCTAATGAATAAATGTGATTGTAAACTATGATGTAAACTAACAATTTTATTTACTAAAACAAATTTTTTCCATTGCTATTTTTTCTGTCAAAATTCTCCAGGGAGGCACAGATCTTAAAATGTTCCATCTTACATCTCACACTTTGAAGTAATCTAACATGTAAAGTTGATTTTGTGTCTCCCCCTTGGAAGTCCTGTACCCCAATCAATCCTCTTTGTTCCTTTTCAAAGAAAGAATTCTCTGTCATTCTGCAAATTAATTTTCCCTAAATCTCCTTTTTTTATGTGCTCTCTTTGGTCCTCAGAACTTCAAATATTTCCTTTTTTATATTCAGACTCTGACCTCTTGGTTAAAAGATGAAAGTCAAGAGCTATAAATGATTGAGACATTGTGTACTCATTCTTCAACATTTCTTTATTACATTTCTGTATTAGGCTAAGAAATCAGGCTTTAGAATTCTATGCCACTTAATTCATTGTTCCCTTGTTTTGAACATGATACTATTAACTACTAGATTAAATAACAGAGGGTTTCTAAAAAATTACAGGTGCACATAAAACAAGTAAACTTACCTCCAGGTAAGTTGTCTGACTGTTGTCATTATAACTTGAGAATGAACAGAAACTCAATAAATCAATTTACTTTTCTGTAGCGTTTTACTGGAACAAAGCAATGAAGGCTCCCCCGAAAGGTCAGACTGATTTATAGATGATAATGAACTTTAAATGTGAATCAAGACTTCTTGAGTTTGACTGATTTGTGTTGTGTTGCAATGGAAAGCCTTAGGCCTGTATTTATAGGTTAGAGCATTTATGCTGCATGCAGCAACAGAACAGCAGAACATAGCAGGAATGCAGCAGCAGGGCTGATAGCCTTTCAGATCTGATTTAGTTTTTGCTGCTCACCCTCAATTAAAGTGGCAATGCACTATTAGGGGCTTTATAATAAATATGAATTAATATGAAAAATTTGCTATTTGTAATTGTGGTCTGGTGTGTTAGTATATGAATTTACGCATGTCTGATAAAAGAACAACACACTATTACCAGGAGAGGTAAAGGTAAAAGAGAGGTATAAACTGTCTATTATAATACATACTTTAGGTCTACAGGTTAAACAGCTTTGACTGGGCATTGGTGTTAAAGCTATAGACCTGATAGTCAATCACAGCAAAGTATGGGGCAATGGTAAACAAAATGCATGTGACAGCCTTTATGGTCCAGTAAATAAAGGCTCTCTTCTCTAGGCTACAGCAATGAAGGCCACAAGACTGACTGTGAAGGTAGGAAATGCAAATTGGTCTATGTTCTATTGTAAATTCTATTAGAAAACCTCCAGGTGACCACTAGTTTGTCTCCTCACTGTCTGTCTTATAATGGTGCTTCCTGCTAGCTAAACTAATTTGTAACTGTACACATTCAGAGTCTTCAATTTTTTGAATGCTTGTCTCATTCCAGTGTAATGTGATGGAGGGGAACTGAGACACTCTCGGGCAAATGAACAAATCCAAACTCTCTTGTGTGCTAACAAATGACATTAGCACACATGTATGCCCACTGGGTTATAGTGGCTCTGAGCCCAATCTGTGACCTCAATTTCCATCTAGGCTCTAAATGAGCATTCAGGATATTTTTTATTTGGAAAAATATGAGTTGGATGGCAACATTTAACCCATCATAAGCGATGTGCCCATTCAAACCCTGTGAGTCCCCTCAGATTTTTGAGCCAAGATTTTTGCGATTCTGTGACTTTCAAAAAAGCCTACATGTGTCTACATGAGTACTGTAGTTAAAAAGGTGTTTGTTACGATTCAAAGTAGCATTTAAATCACAATATGGAAACATGGCAAACGGAAATAAACTATTCATATGAATTTGGTCAGACCAATGCAGCTGCATATGATCTCCTTACCCTCACGTCACACAAAACTAAAAAAAGGTTCTTTCCTGTGATGCACAAAAGGTGTTACTTTCAAAATGTCAAAACTGTTCCATACATTGAATGTATGCTAATAACTGGCCCTGCATGCTAAAATAAAACTGTTATATGTATTGCACATACTGCATGTTTTACCTAGGCCACCAAGTGAGCCAGAACTGCTATTGGTGTCTTCATTACAAAATCAGATGTGACACCCCTGCTCCTCCTCTTTAGACTTTCAAATTTATAAGACATTTTAAAACCCATATTGGTAATGTTACTCACAGTAAACATATTGTAGAAGAGAGCCATGTCAGCCATGACAAGATCAGCCTTGTCAACCACAACACAAACATGAGAAAACTTTTTTAAGTGACCATAATTCCCATTAAGAAAGTGTCTTATGAAAAAGGTAATTAAATGAAAATATGACAGTATCAATAAATAGCCAATTTCAAGTAGATCAGCAACAAACAGACAAATCTAGCTCAAAGCCTGTGACGATGCAAAGAAGATTATTGGTAAATTGGATCTTGTTTCCAGGCTCTTAAGCACACTTTATCTACCATGCAGACGTGATAATAAAGAGCATCAGAGTGCATATGTGCTCTCACAGACACCAACTGTTTGGCTCACTGTGAAATTGGGATTAATGAGCCGAGTTCAGCAAGGAGTCAACACAAATAATGTGGAAGTCCCCACGAGCACAGGAACTTCTCTGCTCTCTCCTCCATCTCCCTGTTTCTGTCTTTCATCTTCTCTCCCTCTCTTTAAATTCTCTTCTCATCATTGGCCAGCTGGCAGTAAACAAGCTTATCTCATATATATTATGTAGTGATTCCTGGAGAGCTCTATAAGCAGAATTACCCTCAAAAATATCTTTTATTTTCATCACCGCGGTCCTTTTATCACCTCCATAATGGTATAATCAACGCAAGGAAAGCTGAATGATATGTTGATGGCGGCAGTGAGGAATCATTAACAAAGTTCTGCATTGTACACCAGAAGCAATGATTCCATCAACATTGCATTGAGATGAGATGTCATTTATGTGAAAGAGAAAATGATAAGTGTGTTTGCATGAGTATTCATCAGAACATGCACTAAATCCTCAATCAAACTGAACGCTAGAAAGGGAAAATGCATTTGAGGCTCAATGCAGGAAGATGGATTTTTCTGCTACTGCAGTCATCAGCAGAGGCCTTGCCTGCTTTAGCACAGCTGGGATGGTGGGGTCTCCTTGGAGCAAGTCCAGGCTGGTGAGCCACCAGCCAGAGTCCGGATGGAACTGTTAATCAAAGTGCCACTAACACAGCCATCCATCTTCAGACTGGACGGGCTACTGTGGCCTAAACTGGGCCCCTTCAGAGTTATTCCTCTCTGGTGTGAAAGGAAAGTTTTATTAATGCAATTCCTTGATGTTATATAAAATTGACATATTTTGCCATGTCATTATTATAGCTGTTATTCATCATTGATCATGGCTGGATGCAATAACCATGTACAAAAAAGTACTGCGGCAGTACTGTGGTAAAGTGATAGCATTGGATTAATAAACCGAGGTATTTTATATAGAGAATTACCATATTCATGTATAATAGTTTTTACATGCAACTCCAATGTACATTTAAGAATACCATACTACCATGATAGCATTTAAACTATTTAAACATGGTTGCACCATGTAGTTGTTTGTTCACATTATTCAGTGTGAGGGAAAGTATAAGTGGGCGAATTGTATACGGACCGTATTTGGAAGCAGAGTTAGAAGAAAGATAAACATAAGTACAGTAACAGAAGGGCGATGGAGTGACGTGGCCTATTCCACATACAGTTCAGTGGGTAAATGTATTATTGCCCTAGAGACAAAAGGTTTTGTATGGTAGATTCACCTACTGCACCAAAGTGTCTCCAGTTCATTTAATTAATAATAGCCATTAGAATGCCGTAATGAAGGCAGCAATGATTAATGTATGTTTAACTGCTTATCAGTAAACAGACTGCTGTTTGTAAGGATAAGATACGTTGCAAAAATCTACGGTTCTCCTCTTTATAATATATATCTTAACTGTAAAAAAAGCCTATCAGATCCAGCAAGCCGCCCTAGATCCAGAGTGCTCAACAGCAGCAGAGTGGACGCGTGGGGAGAAAACACGTCCATGACATCATCCGCCTTGTTGTCATTCCCGTTCCCATCGGGTTCGTCTCATAGATGCGATCACAGGATTCCCACACTAATTTTCCCCGTGTGCAACTCCGGTTCTTACCGTTACGCTCGGACGCTCACGCATGCGTTGGTTTCACTTTAAGACTTGCGATCGGTGGCTTTCGACATCGCCATTGTTGGGTTTAGCAGAGTTATGAGGACGACTGAGCGATGCTTCCGGTGTAAAAGTGATATCTTTATGAAAGCTGTCGTGAGCAAAAGCTCTTCGCTGTGTCGATGCGATCGAGGCTATTGTTAGACGGGATGAAACGGTGACACACCTGGAATTGTTACAGCAGACATCAAAGCCCGTATTTTTAATGTTCCACATATACGTCGTGCCTGCATAAGAAGGAAATAATTTCTTTGTGCTGAATATTAGTTAGAGAAGCCATTCTAGTGTGTGTTATTTCATGGGGATGTGTTCAAGGCAAGAGAGGATTCAAAAAGACGTCGACATCGTAATTCAAAGGTGTAAGGCAGAGAAAGACTGCCTGTTTTCTGGTAAGTTTCCATTGTCTGGTATTAAGAGTGCTGTCTTAAACGTTTTGCTGTATATTCACTTATTAGATACCGAACAGAGGGGACCCGAGCACAATTCATAGGCTGTCAGCATCACAGTTGATTACTGTTGATGGCTTTATATGATCATTCTCATAAAACCCATTATGTTGAAAAACATACTGTTGTTGTTAAGTGTCTGCAATTTAATGTTCCCTAGACATAGATGTACATACAAATTATGCATTAATCACCTGCAACCGAGGGCCTACCAAAACGTGAGCTGCTATTATTACCATATATATGTCTGCTCTTAGAATAAAATGATCATGATAAAGGCATTAGCATGCTTTTCAGGTGTTTGCTTGGGCGTTTTGTGAATGATTTTTAATAAGCCCACGCATTAGAATGGCTATGCGTACGAATAACTATATACAGTTTGTGTATATATCAGCTATAAATTTAAAATGTCGTATATGCTTTGTCAGTGGACATTCCCTGTTGATGTTGCTATGGAGACTACACTTGTTGAAAGCGACTTTTTGTGTGATCCAATCTGTTCACAAAACGCGAGTTTATGTCTTACCTTTATTTTGATTGTCTGTTTCAGACTTTCGATTCGCCGACTCCACCTTCACATTCACCTATTCAAAAGGACCTAAAAGGTAAATTTAATAGAGACTTGTATTATTTTGCCTTAATGGACATGGCTGTTACTATTTACTGACATTTGTGACTGTTAAAACAACGTATGTCATGTGTGTCAACATGTTGACTGCGACTGTACAACAACGACATTAGTTATAACTAAGTACATTTAACACATTAGACCTAAGTACATTTAACACTTTCGACAACTGCGTCTCTGCCATTCCTGCTCACTTCTCTAGTCAGCAGCACTTCGTATGAAATGCTGTGCATTTTGTGCACATAAATGTTTAATTATCACCTTCAGAAGCACAAGCTATCTTGTAGCTTCACAGCAGTTAACAATATATTGAATTTGCATATAATTAATTACCCTGTACTCTGACATTGATATATTAGACGTTGACACGCTTTTAAACGCTTTCACGGTGATAAACAGGAAACCACTGTTAGTGTGTCATCTGCTCTGCTCTTTATATAAAAGCAATAAACACATAGATATATTAAGTTACACTCTAGAACTTCCAGAAATGCTGTAAATGTTTTAAACTAGCAATTTGATATTTGTTATGATTGGGATGATTTAGGATTGGTTCCTAAACTATGAAATTTTATAGTTTACATCTCAATCGATTTTTAATATAAAGCTTTTAGTTCTTTGGACAGCTGTATAGAACTGTTTTTTTATAGAATGCCATTTATATAGCTTGTCTTTAAAAGTGACAGTATATTACAAGACAAGGGGAATGTTTGTTTTTATGCCAAAAGTTTGTCAATAGAGGCTTCTTGTAGATGAGAAGCTGCTGAACTTCTGGAGTGTCTTTGGTCTGTGAAAGCTTGGCGTCAAGTGGCAAGTTTTGCATTACCCAGTCTTGTGTCTCACACACAATATTGTCTGGTGAAAGGTAACATGAGAGGAACACCATTGCTGTGGTTCTTGAAAGGGCTGTCTTTCGATTCTCTTGACCTATTTCCTGTGAACAATTAAGTTATAAAAACGTGTTATTTGAACATTTCCAGCAGATTTAGATGAGAAATGGACATTAATATTTCTTTAGTGAAATGGACCAAATTATTTGCCGTTTTGCAACTTCACTTACAAATGAAGTCAGACAAGATACCAAACTGAAACTTGAGCTTGAGGCCATTTGGATGAGTAAAACATTTAAAGCTACCAGCCCTCAGTACAAAGGAGCACCGTTGTAGTGCTTCCCTCCCTATAGTCATGCAAATGTTATGATAAATATGCTAATTAAAAATGAGTTGTCCAGGAAAGCACTTCAGGCTCACTGGAGCAGTACCAATACAGATAAGAAAGTCCTGGAAAGATTTATGAATGCAGAATGGTGGATCTTGTCTTTGCAATAATTGTCTTTAATTAAGGTCTTCAAGTTTTAATTACTGTTGGCATGTTGGTATGTAAAATGATTTGTTCTGTTGCCATTATTACTTTTTATGTGTTCAGAGTAATTATCACACTAAAAACACATTCTTAGTGCATATACATATATTTGGTTATTCTATAATCTAAATGGCACGGTATTTGATTCTGATTAATGTCAAGAATCTAAAACACATTTATTCTTAATATTTCACTACATTATCCATTTTTTATCTTTAACCATTTACATATTTGTTTTGTTTACATTTAATTATAATGTAACACTGCAGATTTAATCCATCTTAATGTGTTTATTAGTTTGTCTCAGCAGTGTTTGGTTCATTTAGGTGTTTTAGAATAAAAGGTAGTTCCTTGTCACCCTCTGTTTGAATCGGTCCGCAAATGTCACTCTTGTTCTTAGAGGAGGTGCCCTGCATTATAAGCAGGAAATGAGCTGGCAGGTTCTCTATGAAAAATCATTGCACTTTGTGTTAAGAGGAAGTAGCACATTTCCTGTTTGTAGAGTTGCAACCTGCAGCATCAGTATCTTTTACTATTTACTTAGGGATCCATGTTCACTCGTAGTAATTTAGACGAAGGACCTACTTTTTGCCTTTTGGCTTCGCATTTTGTTGTTGAAAAGGAGGTAACCCTTGATATTATAAACCATTCAAAGATGAACATTTACATGGAGGTCATTTATCTTATGTTACCAAATTATGTGGAGGATATTTCAAGCTGTGAAAAGAATAGACATTTCCATAGTCTCAGCGATTCAGTGGTTTCTCATGAATAATCCATCATGACCAAGATCAACACAAATTATGTTTGAATTTCATCATCTTGGTTTAACAGAATTACCATAATTACCATGAGTGATAAACTGTGACAAGCTCTAATTTAAACAAATGTTGTTGCATTAGGTGTGGATGCTGAAGGACCACTGGGAGTAAATAAGTTTAAATTATTTGGCATACTACATGAAAACAACTACTGTAATCATTCATGAAGTAAACAAGAAAATAAACATTTTTAAAATTTGGCTTATGTTGGAGGTGTTGCACATTTAAGACAAAGCAGTGGAAAAGCAGAACTAATTTATGTTCATGCTGCTATGGGCCTTTCTGACAGTTATTCCAGTTAAATGTTACATAAACCACAGCATCTGTCAGTGTACAGACTTCACAGTTACAAACTAAGCCAGTAGTAGAACTATACCAAGTTATTGAATCAGATAGAGAACATAGTTTATCGGTCACAATGCAATGAGTTGAAATACATGATTTGCATTTGAAAACAAGATAAACCACATACTTAAAAGGGTAATGCCAAGAAATACCAGACGCTAGCTGTAATTGCTTTGTCCTTAAAGTGATTGTTCATCCAATACTGACAATATTGTCATAATTTATTCATCCTCATGTTGTTTCCAAGCCTGTATGACTTTCTTTCCTGTGTGGTGCACAAAATGAGATCTTCAGCAGAATGTCCAATCTGCTTTTTCCCAACAATGAAAGGAAAAAAAAGATAATTTGGAAAGGCATGTGGTCTTTAATTGACAGAAGGGTGTGTACATGGGGACAATTTATATTTCAGTATACTATCCTTTAAAGGACTTTAAAGGAACATTTTCATTTATTTTCTGTAATCTGTTAATTTGACTGTAGAAATTATGACACGTGTATTATGTATTATATATAATTGATCAGATTTTTTGTGATCTATACTGTAAAATGTCAAAATCTTGTTTTGTTTCTATCTGATCTGACCCATAATTTAAATATTTTTATTCTTGGAATAACCTTATAAACCTTACATAATCAGGTTGATTAAGTTACAGTATATTAAATAATATTTGCATTGTTCTTTAAAGGGACAATTAATTTACTTCAGTTACCACATAAAGCACATTTTGTAGCTGATGAAACATTTTTACAGTGTGCAGTAACACAAGTGCAGATAAACTTTGCTACTCTGGAACAAAGATGCGATTTGTTCATGTGCCTAACTGAAACACATTTCTCCAACGTAACATATTTTAAACAGTCATTGTCACGTAGCAGATGTTAGTAACTCTTGAGAAAAGCGTGTTCACATAACCGAAAGAACCACATCATGCAAAACCTGTCATTTTCATTTTTTGTCATTTTTAGACATACTCAGGTGTCATTGTGAGTAATGCTTTCTCTGAGTGACAGTATCCCATGTGAAACATCAGGAGGAGTTTCACTTCCACTGAATCAGTTTCTCTGTGTGTAGTCATCACATGATTACTTTCAGACTAGTATCACTTTTTAATCAGTAGTTTTCAGTCTGTATGCACTGCGTAAAATATATTTTAATTTGCTGGTTATAATGCCAGGCTCAACAGTATGGATTGTTTCTGCTGACTTTATCGTACCTGTAGTTTAAATTATTACTTGGCTGGTCAACATCACTGGCCCCACATGATAAGTAGTGTATGCAGCAAAAAATAAATTTATTTCTTTGTGTTATATTTATTTCTCTATATGTTGCCGTGTGTTCACTATAAATTCATATACAGTACACACTGTGTGAATTACTCTTTTGTTTATAACTTTCCATCGGATTTAAATAATGATCCTGAGATGATTGCAAGTCATTCTTGTATTTTTAGGGTATTCTCATTTATGTTAGCCAGCTAGATAACAATAGAGTGGTGACATATTTCAGCACAATTTTCAACAACAATTTTACAGTATATTAAATAACATTTGCATTGTCCTTAAAAAAGACGGTTAATTTAAACACAATTTTCAGCAAGGTCCAAAGATCAATTAATACATCTCTGATATTGGAATGTTTTAGTTTCAAAGGCATAAGAAACATGCTTACATGATAATCAGATGTAGGATGTAGTTACAATTCAGCACTGGCCCAATGGGGCAAGTGACATTTCTGTCAAGTTGTCTCGCACTGGCCTCGAGCCATCCTTAATGTAGAGCCCTATAAGGTCATTGACTCCATTAAACCCTGAATATATAATCTCCCAATGCACAATAAGGCAAAAACATAAGAACATAAAGGTCACCTGGATGTTCATATGCCAGAAGAATTTAAAGTGTTTGCTAATTTATATGAGTTTGTCAGTTTTTGGCTAATCACTATAAAGCTTTATAGCAAGCCACTTAATCTCCACATTAATTCAAGTTGCCTCACAGGAGACGTGCCCTGTTGTCAACACTTTTTTGAAACCTTATTTACTTGATTGTGTGAAATGGAGACCACACTTTCCCTAATTACACTTAAGTGTTTAGACTAGCTGTTTTCAGGACATGTGAGCACGACCCTTCGGGATCCTGCTAGTCTCTTCTGTAAAGCATATAAAGAAAATCCCTTATGTCACATGAAATTCAGCTACGTATTCCATCTGTTCAAATCTGCCAGGCTGTGTAACTGTGAGAAGATTTTAATTGAATTAGGCCTTTTATTTTTGTATAGGTTTGCTGCTGTTGCCCGTATTTGGTTTTTGATCTTTGTAGCTTTGTATTTTTGCACTTAACCAAAACATTCTGATTATGTGTTTTTATTTAATAATAAGCCGTTATGCGAACAATATAGAATGTAAAAAATTGTTAATTTATGGATGTATTTAATGAACAGGTTGAGTCACACTTTGTTGATTCAGTTATTTGCAGCTGCATGACAACACCGCTGAGTCAGCTACAGTAAATGGAAGAGTGATTTCATTATCCTGAGACTGAAACAGGTGCAAATGTCTCAGAAATAACTGCAGTAATTTTTTATAATTTTACTTTTGAAGGTTTTACTTTTTGAGGTGTATTTGTACAGTGCAATGCATTAAAGAGATAACATGAATCCATGTCTTATGTTAATGTTTGTGTTTCTTTCAGGGTCTCCTACTCTGTTCACGTCTCTGATGATTATCCAGGTATTGCACAAATGGATGGATGAATGAATGAATGAATGAATGTATGGATGGATGGATAGATAGATAGAGAGATACCCTCAAACTCTCAACAGTACTATCAACTCATTTGATCCAAAAGATGGAGCAGTTTTCCGTCTGTTACAATAAGGAGCCATTGTCATTTATTTAGAATGTCATTTGATCAGTGAAGTATAACTGGTCTGATAGCACAGATGATGTAGGGTGTGTCGTTTAAAAGTGACAGATGATACAACTGATCCTAAGCCGATAGTAATAGAACTGAACTGCATCGCTCAGTGTGAGAAATGTGCTGTAGAACATCTGCTCTATACTCTCCTTCTATTCTCATTGCCTCTATTCTGTCATTTAATTACAACGGCACGATACTTCAAGTGGGAAACCGTGTTTGTTATTTTTCTCTTAAGGGCCATAAAATGATGCAAAACAATGCTGAAGCCCTGTGAGTTTTATGAGTATAGTGATTAGGCTGGATTTTACCATTAGATAGCTGAATAGTTCCTTAGTGGCCTTATAATTCAGATTATCTCTGTTTATTGAAATTTCTTAAAAATCAGTAAACAGCATTTATTAAAAATATTTATTCTCCACAACACACACATACACACACACGTTTACTTAAATGGAGACAATTTTATAGACTTCTATTGTTTTTATACACAGCTAATAAACAGTATAACCTAACCCAAACTCTAACCCTATTTTACTTTATAATAAACATTTACTTAATAAAAACATTTACTATATTTTTATAGTGTTTTTACAAATTAGGACATTCCCAAACAAATATTTTGCTTAGATTTGTCAGATTTTGCTGACTTCTGGGTACAGATTTGTCTTTAATATATGGTACCAAAATCCCCCCCCCCACACACACAATTGTGCAACTACAGTTTATTATGTCTCTCAATTAATGTTGTTATTCTGCCGCTTTGCTATTTTGGTAAGTCTGAGATTGGCATTTGATGGTTTGATTTAGCACACAAAAGTTTTTTTTCTAAAGTGTAAGTTGAGAATATCAGACATGCTCTTTGCAAGCTTTAGTCTTGCTTGATTTACAGCACAGTGACAGACAGTCGGCTTTGCATAAGAATGAGGAATTTACTTGGCACAGACATCATGCCACAGAATGCACGTGTTAACTTGAACATAGTGGATTGCCCACAAACCATAGAATTAGCACTTATCTGGGTTTGGTATTCCTGTTAATAATTTATGTATACACTGTATTTTAATTAATTATACCACTATTATCAGTAGAGGTTTGATTTCATTGGCATTTCTTATGTAAGTTGCTGTTAGTTTACAGGATCTGCTTCTCATTGTCATTACAGATAACACATATGTGTCTAACTCTGAAAATGATGATGAAGTACTAGTCACCAGGGATCCAATACCAGTGATTTTCCACAGAATTGCAACAGGTAAGAACCTCTGTTGTACTTGTAAATAATCAAAATAACTGTAACTACAGAAAACCAATGAACCAGTAGAAGAATCTTAAGTTTTGACAGTGATGCCTAAATGAAATAAAAACCAGCAACGTTAGGGTTAGGATTCAGATTTACAGCACACTTCACTGGAATATTCAATGGTTTTCACCTCTGGCCAAGGCCCTGTTGGCTGGCACTGAGATAGAACTTAGCTAGGCTAGTTTACATGGTGCCTAAAGTTATATAGCAAAAGAATGACGGTATTACCTTGGTACATGTTCAAAAAACATAGTCTTGTGTCTGAAAACCAAGGTAAAACTTTTTAGTACTTTCTGTTCAGTATAATCTTCTAAATGTCTTATTGCATTTTTGTGTATTCTTCACTCTCTGGTTTGAAGCGTATTGAAGGGGCTGTCTGAAAAGAAAAGGAAGAAAAGGAAAGAAAGTGTAATGGATTTCTTCTGCTCCTATTTTTAGGATAGATCAAGTCATATGTGCCAAAACAAAGTGGCAAAATAGCAGCAGTCTTGATTAATTCCCTCCAGCAGTTAGTTATTAGACACTTTTTAGATGCTTATCACACCTCACATCCAGTCCACACATTCACTAAAAAGTGTTGACATTTTCCAGCACAGTGCATGATAACCAGTAAGCCAGTGTACATAGTTGCTGTTGGATCTTGGATGTGCACACCTTGTCAGTTTTAAATGTTTTCTGATTCAGACCTCTGCACAAACAGAGCATTTTTACTTGGAGGTGTTGTAAAACACAAGCACCTCATGACCCAGACCTGAATGGTTCTCTTAGCACTTTAATACACCTGTGTGTAAATCTAGCATATTGCAGTGAATCTAAGCAGTTGTACTTTTTGTACATTTTAGTTTGAGTGTTGGGGTTAGCAAGGTAAAAGTTGGTGGGATTAGCAATAACAACCTTGGTCTTGTAATGCGACCAGATTTTATTATATTGTGTTGCTTTCATCATATACGTCATAAGATCTACACTAAACGTGTTCTGCAGAGCTGTGGTAGGATTGATGTATATGGGTAAGGTTGCAGAGCTGTCAAAAAGATTATGCCAGATATGATCTTTACAATTTAAACTGAAATGTCGTTTATGTATCACTTAAAATTCACCTCAAGTTCATATTATTGTCATACTCAAAAATCTTTGCTTTCACTTATTTTTCAGAAATACGTATAAATAATGATGCCACCAGCTGTCTATCTATTAAATCAAAACCTCAAACCGACAAAACCCCAGTAAGAACCCAGTTTGTCATTATTATTATGACATGTTATTTACAATTGTCAGGTACTGCAATGAAAGGTTTGTCAAATAATATTACGAATAATGCTCTAATGTGCTTTATTTACGTGCTCTAGTGTCATTATGCTATAGAGGAGGATTCAGAAGGTGACAATGATTCTGAGGAGTTCTACTATGTTGGGCAGGTAAGTTCAGATAAATCTCAATATATTATGTACATATTACATTATCACACAAAAAACCTGCACTCACCTGCTCCTCCTGTATTAGTGGTACTACTTCTCATAGTTTAGAATAATAGTAAAAATAAAATGAAATTACACTAATGAAAGTATGGAAATTATGTGTTTCATACACAGGCACAATTTGTATTTGTCAGCAAAACGTTTACAAAGATCAAAATGCTTTTGACACAGGAGAAACATTGCCGTCAAGTGCGTCCAATTTTTGACCAGTTTTGCATTTCCATGTGTAATGACTATTACTAAATGATTCCTTTATTACCTTAGTAGGCATGGGACCATAGAATTAAAAAAATGTAAACCTTATACCAATAATGCACTATAATAATGCACTTTAGAGTTTTAGAGTTGAAGTTTGTTAAACAAGGCCCCATTTACCATGTAAACCTTAGCCTAAAATATATATATAATATATATATATATATATATATCAGGTCTTACAGGTATAAATCCAACCCCAAACTCTCAGCACCTTGGGCTTGAGACTTTCATTTCATGGTAAATTTACTCAATGTAGTCTGCTGCTAATATAAAGTACTTTCTTAATGTTAAATGATTAGTCCCTCACTCTTCAGAGAATGTTTCTTAAATGAATCATGTGTCCATCCACTAGAGCAAATTCATTAAGTCTGAGAGACTGAGCGCTATGTGCCCTGTGAGGAACAGTCTGGTGGTGATGAAGATTCAGGGCTTAATGCTTGCACTGGGCTGTGAATGCCCGCTGGCTGCTGCTCACTGTAATGTGGCCAGTTGCAATTTTCACATCCTTTGCTGTCCTGAGAGCGTTCAGTTGTAAAAGGCATGAGCAGGCCACATCTCAAAGTTTTCTGTAGACACTTATATAACCTGCAGGTGCATTCTTGCTGAACTAGAGAACAGCTGGTGAATTACCATGATCTCAGTACTGTTATCAGTGTTAATGATTGTTTGCTAGATTTTAGCCATTTACTTTTCCCTAGACAGCATTATGATTAAGGAAAAAAGTTTTTACGTTTTATATTATTATGATGACATATGATATTTACAATTGTCAGGTACTGCAATGAAAGGTTTGTCGAATAATATTATGAATAATTATGTGCTTTATTTACGTACTGTAGTGTCATTATGCTATAGAGGAGGATTCAGAGAGTGACAATGATTCTAAGGAGAAATGTAAATGTTTTACCTTTACATCAAAACATATAGTAGGCTATATTATATTTGGCTATATGATGTTACATTTAATAATGAGTTACACTTGTAAATTAAGGAAAAACTGAAGTAAATTAATAATTATGAACGTCTAATCTAAATCTCTTTCATATACTGAATGTTTGTTCACATGCAGTAATTTTTATCATATGCACTGACAAGCTTTAAGCAAACTGTTGCACAAAGGATTCATGGGAAATTGGGAAAATGGTTATTTTGCCTCCTTCCAAAATCCTGTATTTGTGTATTTTAATTCAGCTCAGTGATGCATTGGAATGTCTAAAATCAGTCATAAAATACATATTGTCTGAAGGTGCTGTTATGGAAAATTAACATTTATAAGAAAGTCAGACAGTATGTTTTTTAAAGTAATTGGAATAGATCAACAAATGTTTTTTGATTTAAAGATGAATATGAGGCAAAAGTACAGAATGTCACATTTGGTAATTTGGCTTTTCAATCAAATTAAATGTTTTTTCAACACAAATGAGTTTCATCCCTAAGCATTGGGACAGTTGCCTCACAGTTGTGTTTCTAAGTGATCAGCTGTGTCCTGTTGCATTATTTGTTCATACATTAAACACAGAGAATGTGTAGTATCAATTCTGTCCATTGCTTCTGCAGTCTGAGTTGCATTCAGTGAGAAAACACATAAGCCAAGATGAAGGAAAGGGAGCTAACTCTGACAGAAAAGCAGAGAACAATGTACAAAAATGTGACAGTCTGTACATTTGCCTTATATTCATTTTTAACTGTAATATATTTCTTGATTTCACAGTAAACAGAGCAATTTTTCCTTTACTGCTTCAATGCTTATGGAGGGCACTGTAAATCAAGGGTTAGGAAAGGGCAGATATCATTAAAGTTACCTATTTATCAACCCAACCGTGAGCCACAGTCATTAAAAGTTTAAAAATAACATTATGATTGATGTCTAGTGTCTTGTTTGAAGTGTTCTGGATCTTAAATTGATTAAAGACTCATTGCTTAGCCAATAGAAATGCACCTTTAAGCCTCAAGGTAGAATAAATCAAGAAGCAGAGAAGTGCTCTTAAAGACTCTTCAAGACTGAGTCCAGTCCACAAGCTTTGATCAAGTGTTTCTTAGTTTAATCTGAATGAATGCCCTGGTGTTCCTGCCCACAGTCGTGTCACTCTTTGACCTGTGTGTTTATGTGGACAGGTAAATTATGATGGAGAGCTTCACAAACACCCCCAGCTGGAGGCCGATTTGGCAGCCGTAAGGGACTTATATGGCCATCATGCAGTATCTCTCAGGTACCTGACTGTTCTCTCACTTTCCCTCAAATCAATGTGAGAACATTACGCTTGATGAAAGCTTTCTTACACAGGGTTGTGATTTTGCTGAGTGATATAACAGGCACTTTCTGGAATAGGGACCTCTTCAAAACTCCTAAAATTAGAATACAAATATTTTTTGACAAATTGTCGGTGAGAAGGTTAGAAAATATTGATTGGCAACTACAGTAGGAGACCAAACTAAAATATTATATGAGCTGTTATGTTAATTAAAAAATATATTTTACTGTAGTGAACTAAATGCCTTTTTAACAGGCAATATTAAAACAATGTCACTGTTGTATGAATTTAGTTGTTTGTTACAGTTAGGCAGGTCAAGATCATGTGGCATGTGGGACAGGCCAAAATGACCATTTCACAATGTCCTAGACTTCATGCTAGGTCAATTTTGTTACATAATAGTTTGTCTGAATTATCTAATAGCCCTGACCCCCCCAAAAAGCATTTTGTGTCTAATGCTTAAAAAAATTGTCAGACCAAATCAGACACCAAAAATGTACCTTATTCATGGAAAGTGCCAGTATTCACAAGCTTAGTTAAAACAGCCATATATATACAAAACAGACAAAAGACAGCATATAAACCAGGAACCTTAGGGTTACTGAGGTGACTGTTTTGCTCTCTCATTAATGGGACCTTGTACAAGACTCCTAACCTGCAGGTAGCTTCAGGAGGATTGCCCTATAGCCAGTGTGCGATAAGTCACTTTAATAAAAAAGTAAAAAATAACAATGTCAGTGATAGTTCACATTCCTACCTTTCTCTATCTAAGCAAAGCATTATGGGAAATGACACCCCGAGCAATTGTTCTTTATTGTTCTGGCACAGTTAACCCACTCAAGGATGTTCTTTGCCCGAGCCAGGTCCCCATAACCCTCAGGTGTCTATTTCTCCAACCTGTCATTTAGAGTAATGCTCAGTGATCATCTGAAAGACTCTGTGTTAGAGTCTGAGTCATTTCAGCTTGATTACAGCGATGTAATGATCTGCTGATTGCTGTGTTGTGATAGGCTTATTTACTAATCCACTCCGCAATCAGTGCTGGAGCAGGTTTTTTTAGCAAGATGCAAGATGCTTTTAGGAGTGCTATGGATAGGGTGAAGATTTTTGGTTTTTAAAAACCAAAACATCTACTTGGCAAAAAAACATCCAGATTGAGCGTGTGATTAGCAACTCAAAGCACTCGTGACAAATTGTCAACAAGAAAATGATTCACCTCACAAAATCTGGCCAACTGAATGTTGGTAAATGTGAAGGCAGCTATTTAAAGCACAGCCCTTGAAAGTTTATCTTGTCAGGCAGCTTTTGATAACAGCAGTGAGAACAGCTTTAAAGATTCTGTTTGCAGTAGCATAATTCTGTGTTTTGATTTTGTTTCGTGTGTGATTTTTGTGAGTCATGGACCGAAAGCTATTTTGGGTATTTGCTCTGCGTGCTGCTTGAAAAATGACCCGGGCTGATTTTTGCCATAGTCTCTGCATGACTAGCTTGATCGGGTTCACTGAGGCCTTTTTAATAACTCTGGGACATTTCCCACTAAATGCTTTGATTGGTTGGCTTTTGCAGATTCATGGAATTTGAATTTAATGGAATCGCAAAATCACATCCTAGGTCAATGGGCAATTTATTATTTATTATTATAGGAAATGCGTTGAATTTTAAAAGGTTCCTTGAACTCATTTTTACCTTAGTAAATTTGTGAGTTTGCATGTTTATATGCTTTTCAACAGGAGTGTGTGTTTATATGTATGTGTGTGTATTTATCTGTGAGCTGTTTCCCCTTGACAGATCAAAGTGGATTATTATTTTCTCAAACCTCTTGCCTTTGAGACACAGTGGTTGTTAGGCATTTGGGAGTGAGGTGTAACCATGGTAACTGTTGGCCCAGAGCAACGCAACAAACTCATCACAGTGATTTTATGAGGAATAAATGCATTGAGGGAGGCACAGAAACAGAGCTGCAGTATCAAGCTGCATCTTTTCAATACAAAGGCTTTGGGCAGTAGTGTAGTAGTATTTACATGTAAACTAGTGTCTTTACAAAAGTGAATTCCTAAAAAGAAAAGAATCAGATGATTTATTCTGGAATCTGTCTTATAAAGAAAAGTGTTTTGTGAGCCAGATGTATAAACAAAGCAATCTGCTTAATCATGTCAGCATTTGTGGAGAATTCACCGAAAAATCACTGAAGGATCTATTAACAACATATCTGAAGACAAAGATAAAATCATATTCTAGCTGTCTTAATGAGTATGTATTGTAAAAGCTGCTTTAAATAACTCTGATCACAGCTGGATTAACATTGAGCAGGATGACATATCATCATCACTCACTCTGTTTTCTATTTAAAATTTAGGGAATATGGTGCAATTGATGATGTGGACATCGACCTACACATAGATGTCAGTTTCCTAGATGTAAGTTACTGTTGACTGTCTTATAATTTATGGTGACTTGATGTGTTATAACCAGACAAAAGCGTAATGTCTCCTTTAATTGTCTACACCCCTATGTATGTATAATTATTTCATCTATGGGTATATACAGTAGTTATATACAGTCATGTTAATTGCATTGACTAAAATACAGCATTTGTTGAAAGGAGGAGATTGCACTTGCCTGGGATGTGATCAGGAGTGAACCTGTTATTGTTCGGCTTCACTGCTCTCTTACACAGTATCTGAATGGACCAGGTTAGATCACACACACCATCATAAAAGCAGACGCTTCTAGTTATAAAACAAGCAGACGCTTCTAGTAATAAAAAAAAGGTTATACACAATTAAAAATGCAATTACTCTCTAAGAGAATCATGCAAATCATTTTGCTGCCAACATCATTATACTACACTGTACAGCACATTTAAGTGGCTTTAACTAGTTATTATACAGTAATCAGTTCTTAAGACTAACTTAAAATATATAATATATATTCTCTGGTGTGTTATATATTGGTTTAAACTTTGCGTGGTGACTAGAATTTAATGCTAAACTTAAGCATTTCTTTAATATATTAATATGAAATATTATTAAATGAATATGAATACTTTTGCAAACAAAATGTTTTCCTTAACCCAAACACAAATATTGATGAAACATGAAAAAGTTCTTCTTCCAACCCTTTACTAGTCAGCACATGCATCTGCTTGTCTTATGCATAAGTACATTGTAAATTGTTCTTATCAGGGAGAGACTGAGTGACTCTGCACTATTAACATTTCTCTTAACAAGCACTTTGTGTTGATTGTAGAGTTGATCAAAATGACATGATTCAAGAACATAAGCCAGATTGCAAAAGAAATGGAGAGGAGTCATTTGAACATGACTTTAAAGCTCCTGCCAAGATATTGCTCATCATAAGTGGCTCATTTTTGTAGCGACCTCCTGTTCTAGTGTTTTAAAAACTCTAAAATGCTTTGATGGCTCCCAATATCCCAATATAATATGAAGTCCTTTGTAAAGATACTTTGTTTACTGAGAGATTCACACTGACATTCTCTTTCAGTTCCCACTGTTGATGTGTTTCAAGTGTCTTCAAAAGACAGATTTGGACTTGGACATCAACTGAAAAAGTAAGAGACTAGTGGAAAATAAAATGTTTTTTATAGTATTAGGTTTGGTATTGTAGTGTTATTGAACTTCAGGAGTGTGTTTTCTCTTGGTAGGGTAATGCAAACCTTTGTTACACAGCAGTGGAAGTGTCAGAGCAAAGATAAACTCATCAGCCCACATGGCAAAAAGCAAAGTGACAAAAAGGTGAAGTCTCCCCTGCACATTTTTTCGACTCTACGCAGGTAAGAAATGAAAACTACTGGACACAGTTTATCAGATACAGGCAAATCCTAGTCTTGAGTTTAAACTCTTAAGAACTCTTAAAAGCTCTTTTTAAATCCAGGACTACGTTTGAATTTCTGTCTGTGTTTAAAGAACCAGCCTTTACGTTTTTTGTGTTCAAGCTAACAATTGTTTGCCGTCAGACTAGCTTGATTATATCCTAACATATAGATCTTATAATGAGTGAGCGGTTTTATATTTATATAACAGTTTGAAGAAATATTTTGATCAGCATGTACATTGTTTTACTTAATTGATTTGGCAAGATTCAAACATGGCAAGCAGTTTAGCCAAAAATGTCATTTTATTGTAATATTTAAGAGTATATGGGTTTATACTCAGAATGCTGACAGAGGAAATCATGCATGGCCAATATATATTTGTTCCAAGAAATGAAATCAAGATCATTAATAATGATGAAGTAATTTGTCAACAATGATAAATGCTTTGTATCCCATTACATCTTAAAATCACAGCCCACTGTATCTAATTAGCATGAGAAACGTACAATTCCACTGTGAACTATACAGATTTCAAGATGAAAAATGTAATCATGTAAATCAGCCAATGAGATGTCCTGAAATGTGCAGAATTTGCACCAGTCTAATTGCATGACATCATCTCGTGGTCCATAATTCACATTGTTTGATTAATGGGCGTTTGCAAACTTAGATCTCCCAGCTACCCTCCGCCTGGCTGTGTAAAAAGCAAAAAGAAGCTCAAACCAGAGCAAGATGGCATGTCAAAATCCCACCGTCTGTTGCGGCGAACATGTTCCAGCACAGTGAAGCCAGAGATGGACGGCTGCGGGGGGAAGTCACACAAGGTGCTTAGCCACTCCCTCTCCAGCGACCCACGAATAGAGCAGCACCAGCCCCTCAAACCACCCCACAGGCTGCTGACCAGGCCCTGCTCGACTGCCCTGAAACCGGAGGACTGTCCGCCGCTGCGGCCTCACAAATTGTTACCGCGGTCGAGCACGGCAGAGCCTCGCTGCGAACACGGCACGGGCAGTAACGATGGCGGTGCTTTAAAGCCCCACCGGCTCCTGAGTCGCTCCTGCTCAGGCAGCGTGCGGACTGAAGAGCTGGATGGTTTGAAGCACCACCACCGTCTGCTCAGCAGGTCCTACTCCAGCAGCACCAAGATGGGTAAAGCAGACATCTTTAAAGAGCCTGCCACAGAGAGCAGACGTCTCTCCCTTACCTCAGGGCTAATAGGCATCCTGGCCCCATCACTTTCTTCCACACCTCAGGTGAAGAGTCTTTCCAGTGGTACCTGATTAATAGTGTTATGTGTCTGACACATTTCAGTTTTTGAACACAAATGTTATGCTTAAAATGCTTTCTCCTATCTCAGATTAATATGCAGAACTATCAGTAAGCCACTTGTAGGCTTAGTTTTGAAAAATTCTTGCAAAACTTTTGCAATTTCATTGGGTGGTGTTAAAACACTACAGCTTTAAAAAATAAGTAAAAATAAGAGTAACACTTGTGACTGGTAATTGCTCTGACCTGGCATAGGTGAGATTTAATAGTTAATAGTTGAAAGATTTTGTGCCACAAGTTTAATTTTTGACCGAAGGCTTTGAAAACAGTTTTAGTTATGAAGTTTAAAGGGCGTTCTCTCATTTTTTTTTTATGTCTTGAGTAGCCAAACATTGGAGCCAAATCCATTCCAGTCAGAGACAGAGGCTTTCTTGTGCAGGTAAAAATGTCCTGTACTTCCCTTCCTTTAACATTATTAATCATTATTAATTTTTCTCCCCATTCTGTCAATATTTACTTATGCTCATGTACTACAAGTCCAAACCCATGTGACTTTTTTTATTCTGTAGAGCAAAAAGAACTTGAGGAATATGTATACAGTTGTTTTATTATTGTTTACATACACCAACAGCTCACTGATCATGGCTGTTTCAACAAAAAGGAACAACAAAAAAGTAGCATAAACATAGTCCATATGACTGCATTTCATGCTCCTCACACAAAACTTGTATAAAACATGTTTGAAATATACTGTAGCACACAAGCCACATTGACTATTTTTGTAAATATGTGAGTAAGTACTTTTACTGGCAGCTGCATAATGCTTTCATAGAATACATTTGTAGAGTACATTTTGCATGAGTATTACAGTACTGTATGTGCATTGATTTTACCTATACTTGCAGACTATGGAGTATGCAGAACAGCGCATCCCTGTACTGAATGAGTTCTGTGTGGTCTGTGATGAACCTCACGTGTTCCAAAATGGACCAATGCTCAGAGTGAGTCTGTTTGCTTTACTTTTTACCTCGGAAACTATGCCATTTTTGTTCTTTATGGAAAAGTTTACCAGTGGCAAAAAATTGCTGCACTTTTATGCAATAAAAGTAAGGCAATTTATTTTGCTTGTGATTCAGTGTACAGTATTATCTTAATTGCATGATTTATTACAATACAATATCAATGCAATTGTATGCAAATGTGTTTTTGCAGCCCACAGTTTGTGAGAGAGAGCTGTGTGTCTTCGCCTTCCAAACGCTAGGGGTCATGAACGAGGCTGCTGATGAGATTGCCACTGGTGCTCAGGTATACAGTTCATACATTTGTGCATTCATTCTAAGGGCTTGAATTGGGATTTTGGAAATGGAGGAACCTTCAGATCATGTGGTGACTGTGAATGTATATGATGTTGCTGCCTCCACAGGAAAAGCATAATTACCTATGGTGAAACATATCTGAGCTAGTACCATGTACAGTACATATATCTGCTAGAAACATTGCTACTGCATATTACTGGATGTATATCAAAAACAGGGATGCATTGGGTTGCAAGTTATTTAATAAACTGGCTAAATGGAAGTAGAATGTGTAAACTGAACTAAACTGGTGCATATATATGAATGGATTGAACTGACCAATTTTAATTACTAATCTTAAGTTTTTCTAATTCAAGTGACTGAATCATAAAAATTCTGTCACAATTTACCCCAGGTCATTCTGTACCTTTAAAACAACCAATCTCTGTTTGTGATGACAGGTAGTAGACCTACTGGTCTCCATGTGCCGATCTGCACTGGAGTCCCCGAGGAAAGTTGTCATTTTTGAGCCATATCCGTCTGTGGTAGATCCTAATGACTCACAAGCACTTGCCTTCAACCCCAGGGTACTTAAAACCTCCATACATTCTCACTTGTCACTGCATATGTCTCTCCTCACTAAATGCTGACTATAAAAGCATTTAGCATAATCTTTTTAACAATAATCTTTGCTCTTTAGTGTACTTCTGCTATTTAGATATATATGAATGTATGCTGTATCCATTGTTTGTGTTCTCTTTCAGAAAAAGGACTATGATCGAGTGATGAGAGCTCTCGATAGTATCACATCTATCAGAGAAATGACCCAGGTATCAATTAACATGTTTTAACTAGAAAGGTTTACATTGTTTTTAAGCTAAAGAATGCATTTTTAAAATTTTAAAACTTCTATCCCAGCTTAATAGCAATAACTGTAAGGCGTTCATATGTTTATTTGTCCAAATAAAGTGTAAACACTACCGCTCCCATGGGGCTTTCATAACACTGCTTTATTTGTATGAGTGTCCTGACCAGTCTGAAAACATTGGTTTAATTGGTTTAGTTTGGGAGGGGCTGTTGGTTTATCTGACCAATGGCAGATGGAGGGGTGCATATGTTCAGAAAATCTGTTGGGTTATTTTTTAATTTTCCGTATCGTTATTTTTCCACCAACGTTTAGTGACCTGAGTTGCACAGAAATTGCACACTTCACCTATAAATCACAATACTAGTATTTTGCATAGCACACATTCACAAAAAACTAAGCCAGTATTTTGATTATAATGTATTAGCCTAGTCAGAATGTAATAAAATACTGACCATTAACATTACTGCTGCACAGGCTCCGTACCTGGAGATAAAGAAGCAAATGGACAAGCACGATCCACTGGCTCATCCACTACTGCAGTGGTACGACATAATAACACTTCAAGCGTTATCTTCTGTGCTTCTGCACTTTAAATATCTGTTAATGTAGCAGTCAGCCCCCATAAAAGCTTTAATTAAATAGCAGTCATAGAGATTGTGGGCTCAATTAAGTTGTGTATCTATCTTTGCAGTACCTTGGACAGTCAGTATGAGCTTGTGAAGTACAGTTACTCATGTAGATAAATGTAGATAAACACAATTCTGTAGTTGAAGGTTTTATAACTTTATGGGAAATGACATGGTTAATGTATCTTTTTCTTTACAGGGTGATATCCAGTAACAGGTCTCACATTGTGAAGCTACCTGTTACTAGAGTAAGACTTTTAAAATTTTTGTTAACAAAGACACCAAGCATAAATATTTCTAAGATTTTAGAAACTAAATTCCAGTTCTTTTGCATGTTTAAAAACAATTTCAAATTCACTGACGGTGTGGAGCTTCTCTAAGACCCAGAAAATGATTTTGGCTTAATGTTTGAAGTATATGCTCTTACATCTTGTTTCTATCGCAACAGCAACTGAAGTTCATGCACACACCCCACCAGTTTCTCCTGCTCAGCAGTCCGCCTGCCAAAGAATCTAACTTTCGAGCTGCCAAAGGCCTCTTTGGGAGTACCTTTGCTTTTCAGTATGTTACATTTTAAACACTCAGTACAGGCGATTTTTAATTTATGTTGATATTCTGGTAGTTCTGGTAGTTGATGCTGTCAACTGAATGAAATGGTCAAACAGAGCCAAACTTTTGAATCCTGGTATAAAATCTGGACCACTTTGCCATTTATTCTTGACCAAAATCACAACTGTTCAAACGTAAAGCCTCATGCTAACCTGAGAACACTGATTGTTGAATTTTGTGGTAATTGTTTAATGGTTCAAGTATTTTCCTTCTCTCTCAGTGGATCACACATAGAAAACTGGCACTCCATTTTGAGAAATGGTTTGGTTGTGGCATCAAACACAAGGCTTCAGGTATTCAGCATTGCGCAAACTCTGTGTAAAATCTTAAAAATGAGAACACACAAATGCACATTAGCATTTTTACCTCATGTCTTTAAATATATGTAAAATGTTGTGCCTTTTTTAAAAGAAACAAAGATATGAAATGTAACGTCTTTAAATGATTCCGCAAGCATGTTTACTGTCAAAAATAAGTAAGTGAAACTTACTTAAACATTGTTTTTTTGCAGCTCCATGGCGCTATCTATGGCAGTGGAATCTATCTCAGTCCATTGTCAAGCATATCCTTTGGCTACTCAGGTCTTAATACCTTTAAGAGCAAAGACACCTTTCAAGATATTTGAAGATATTTCCTATACTAACTACATGAATATGTGTAGAATAAAACAAAGAAATAAAATAAAAAATATACTTTTACGCGCATGTAATTATTTGGCATTATGTGGCTATTTTTGAATAGGGATGAATAAAAAACAGCAAAAAGTTGCTTCAAAAGATGAAACTGCTGCCAATAAGTCCAATATTCATTTGCAGGTATATTGAAATTTAGCTCTTCCCACATTTTCACTGCACATAGTTTCAATGAATTTACATTTTATTGAACTGATGGTCTAAAATTATCTAAAAATCTAAAATCTAAATAATCTAAAAGTCTCTCAAGCTTATTGTCTGGTATTTGCTTTCAGTCACAGAAGAAAGGCCAAAACCCACAGTTTCTGCAGAGTCGCAACCTGAAATGCATAGCCTTATGTGAAGGTTTACACTCTTTCATCCCCCTGCCCTTAACACAGATTTACATCATCCTCTATAATCTCTATAAGCTAATAAGCTTTCCATTTTTTTACAGTTATTACATCTCCAGACCTCCACAAACATGGCGACATCTGGGTAGTTCCAAATACAGATCATGTCTGCACACGTTTTTTCTTTGTGTAAGTACATTTGATTTCTTTCTTAGTATTAACGTTAGTAACAATTTATTTTAGTGTCTGTTTTTCATGTCACAAGTATTTAGTATAGTAACAACAGTAAATTTTACACAGTTAACATGCAGCTAACTCTAAACCAAACCCTAATACTAACCCTATCCCTATAGTATGTGTTGTTAATTTATTTTAATGTATAATGACACAGTAACACGAACACAATAAAATAAAGTGTAACATAAATATAACCTAAAGAATCTAAATATCTGCGTTTAATGAGCCTGTGCAGTAAGGTACAGTAAATGTTTCTGTAGAAATACTGTCTGTTTGTCAGACGTATTGAATGCATCAGAACATAAAGTGTGCCAACTGTGTCATATATTTCTATTACGTTTTTACCAACTCTTCCTCTCTCCTTCTCTGTTTATTTTTAACCACCTATCAACTAGTTATGAGGACGGACAGGTAGGTGACACAAGTATAAACACACAGGACCCTGGTATTAATAGGGAGATCCTACGAGTCATTGGCAATCAAACGGCTACTGGATGAAAGAGTTTCAACACAATTTTGCTGCCTTGACCTCTTTCTCAAAGCTGGACATTTGAGCGTAGGAGGTCAATACCACATGTATTTTTGGTAACCAGAGAACACAGAAGAAAGAGTATTCACAATTTCAATCTCTGAAATACACTATTTATACTATTCCCCTGGGATATCCCCATGTATATTTACACTGGCTATTCAAACTATTACCATTTTGCTAAGTTTATAAATAAAAGGTACATTTTAAAAGAGCATGGTATGTCTCTCAGTTTAACTGATGGACTACTTATTTTTTGTAAAGAATACAAAAAATGAAAAAAGTTTGAAAAATATTTTGAGACTTTACTGGGGAATATACAATATTCCTGTGTGGATATGCGCCATCTGACCTTGTTTACTAAGAGTTGTACTTGTTAAAGTACATTAATTTGTGTATACAAAAGGTGTCTATATGCACTTTATTTTTCTTAATGTATGATAGTGCTTTCAAACTTCCATATAATCTTAAATGCCTTTCAGAGACAGAAGTATTTATTGTTTGACAGCGCTGAACACAAGCAAGCAACTCCTGATGTTGAAGACACTGTATAAGAGCTGATGACAAGTGTAGTTTAAATAAACAAAAAAATCCTGTTACACTTAACATGACATGCTACTTAAAAGTAGCTGTCAGTTTACAATTTCTAAATGCTCTGTTTGGTACGTGCCCAGATTAATAGAACCTGCCACTTCATCAACTATCATTAGAAATCTGTCACTGTAACATTATAGCTATAACTGAGGGGTAAAGTCATATATCAAATATCAAGTCTAAAAAAAGAGTAAGAAGTGTTTTCTCAGTAAAACTGAAGAATAAAAACAAACAAAAAAACATATTTGGCGGCAATGAATAAAAATAAGAGGCATGCTGCTTTCCCTACATTTTTTCAAACAATTTTTTTCTTTGGTATGGTTATAGAACTTTTGATAAAGAAAAAAGTTGGCGCCCAATTGTAAAATGTCTTTCAATATTTCAACATAAAACTTTTTGTACAGTGATTTTAAGGCAGAATAAGTGTTTGCTGCTTGTTGTTTATACATTGTAATGTATTAACGGAAGGTCCAAATGTGTGAGTACTCTGTTCAGTTTTTGCAATTCTATATAGTGATGTTTAGACACCTGTGTGATTGTTCACTTTACTTTCCAAACATAAATTAAATTGTGGAATCATTAAAAGCACTAAATTTTTTCTTGAGAAAGAATGATGAACATCTAATATAGGTATTAAGAATGTGTACATAAAGGTGGCAAATTTGGTTACAATTCTTTAAAACTGTATTAAATGTGATTGAGGAAATGCTTTAACAAGTCAAATGTAGCATCACAAAAGTTTTCTCACTAATTCATGGTCAGAATTACTGATTTTATTAAACTGCAGGCACATTAAATGTGTCACTGATCATTTTGTGTGAAGAAAAGTATACTGTATTTTTCCACTGACTTGCTGGTAAATCCATCCGAATGTTGATTTGCAATATATCTCACTTTATTTAATTTTAGAAGTGATCAGAATGGTAACAGCTTAATATTTAAATAAATCAAAGTGAAAGTTCAACTGATGTCCAGTTTGTCTATTACAAAAAAGGATGTAAATTTTATTACAGGTTTTTGCATTGAGTATTAGTCTTTAAAATCAGAAAAAGGTGATTTTAAACATTTTGTTACACGCCAAAATGAACCATCTTGTTACCAATGTCATCGAATTATAATTTAGCCATTGGAGTTCTCACATGCATATACACACTCATAACTGTATATTATATTTCTGCTTAAAAACAGCTTAACATATTTATATTTTGTACTTATATTTTTACCATCCTTGTGATGAACTGTCAATTTGTGATAGTTATGTTTGAATAGTTTTGTACATTTCTCGCACAATTTGGTGAAAAATATCATGCTACTTAGCATTTGGTGCCTTACCGATATGGATTTAATGGCAAATATATGACAATACTGTATGATAATACTGTCATATATGAATATACTGTAAATAGTGTAAATATTGCCACAACAACATGAAGGCCAAATATTTTATGTAGTATGTTTTTACTTTATCCTTATTTTGCGGATTATTTAACTGATCAAGTCTTCTTTTTACAAAGTATGGAAATAGCAGCTTATGTACTTATGTTTATTATTATGTAACTTTATGTTCATTAAATCCAGATTTGCCTATAATTCATCAACTTTTGTCATTATTCTTGTAAACTAAAAGTAGATGTAAAACCCTAAAAATTTAGTATTCAGATAGCATAATTTATAGAAGCTTTGTATATTGTTATCTTAGATCCTCAGTTGTAAACAGGTAATTTTGTTACAACCATAAAATGTCAGTCTCAACAACAACATCCTTTTAAACAATTTTAGAAAGTGAAATAGCTGGCAGCATATTAAGACATTCAAAAAAGGCAGTGAATGGAAAGAATGATTTTCATAGAACGTGAAGTGCTTCAGAGACATTTTGATATTATTCATTGAGGCACAAATATAAATTATTCATTAGGTGCTATTGCTTCCTTTATTGTTATATATATGGTATATATAATACACATTGTTATATATATATATATATATACATATATATATATACACACACACTTACATACGCATATATTTACTTATACATCAGTCAAGTCTTGACAGCGGTCACTATTACTCTCTGGAATAGTTGATTCTGGTTGGTTAAAATGTTATTCAGCAATCAAAGGTTTCAGAATAATGATGTTGTCGTCCTTGCAACTCAGCAAGGATAACTGACTGCTCATTAGGGCAATTTTTGTAAATTACTACTGCAAAACTACTTATTTCTTTTATGTACAAATTGCAATTAGTTCAAACTAAAGCCAATAATTTTGGTGGCCAAGAATTGACTTGGAGGACTATTTTAAGGGAATGGTCATTCTGTTTGTCTTAGACAGGCCTTAATAGCCCAGAATCTTCAGCTCAGTCTAGGTCTATGAAAATTTAATTACAACAAACAAATGCCTGACTTCAGTCTTCACTGTAACAAACTTGTAACACATGACTAATTGGCACTGAATTTATTGATATTAATTTAATTATACTGCATAATTATACAATAGAGAAGTTAAACATCAAAATAACTTCCTTAAACTCTCACAATTTAATGAATACAGGTCTTGTACGATTGTGTCAAACAAACTGAAACATACAAACATCTTAAACTGTGTTTCTAACATAAATATGAAGAAGGATGGAGCATGCATAGTGTTTTTCTTGAGAAATACATTCTGTTTCTGTGACAATGATTATGGTCTGTATCAATTACCATAAGTTAAAGGTAATGTAACTCAGTAAATTCCTTTAGCTTTCAGTTCATCTTGTACTCGTTTCAGGTATTCTTTATCCGGGTAACCATACCTAAAAAAAAAAACACCTTTACATTTTCCGAATAAATTTGGCTGGTAAATAACAAAAAAAATTCAAAAGAAAAAATGTACAAAATTTGTAATTCAACTTTACCTCAGAAATTTACCTCTAAATTGGATACTTACTGTGTTGCGCCCCCAGAACGATGTGTTTTATGGTGAATGTCATTCCAGGTCACCACATTATTCATTCCGGTGGTGGAGGAGCGACCAATGGTGAAAGTGAGTCGCTGTTTAAATGCCCTCTCCAGAAGCCTCAGAACTTTTCTCCCCTCTGTTGAATCAGGGAGGTAAGCTCTGCGGGATGCTCCCTGGTAAGGCTTGCCTGGGTTCGGATGCTCATCCTGCAGAGTAAATTAACATTTCAACTACAAACTGTATGTTTTGTGGGAGCTGTATATTTTAGCGCATTAGTAAACTCACCCCCTGAAGTCCACTTGGTATAAAGTAATCAATTGTGATTGTTCCGTATTGCTCATATCCAGGTAAAGATGAGTGATCTGTTGAGATATTCATGCTTCCTCCTTTAGGTTGTGTCCCTGTCAGACTACCATATATTTCTCCACAAATTGGACAAGCTGGTTTCACTTGGAAAGCTCTCTTCAAACAGTCTTTACAAAAGCAGTGCTTGCATTTAGACAAAATTTCACATTCACCTTTCTTGATTATTTCAAGACAAATTGGACAAGTCTCCTCTTTTGCCTCGACTATTGTTGTCTCTCGCATTGCAGGTTGCTCATAAAATGCACCATAGTCTCTTGTTGTATTTTGGACTTTGTTCCCATAGTCACTTGTTGTATAAACGGTTTGATTCCCATAGTCTCTCATTGTATTTGGGATTTGGTTCCAATAGTCTGTTGTTGTAATTTGGTTCCTATAGTCTCTTGTTGTATTTGGAACTTTGTTCTGTAGAGACCCTTTTGTTTTTAAAGATGCCTCAAATCTATCAAGGCTAATGAAGCTACCAGTTACCGTTTGTCCCTGTTTATCTTTCCTGTTGTCGATGAGCAGTTCTGGGAATTCTGCACTAAAATGAGATATAATGTTTGGATCTAAATTGAATGTGCGGGTTTGCAGCCCTGTTGCAGTTTTCTGATATAATGTTATAAACTGTTCTTGTGCAAGCTGAGCATGAATGCTCTCACCAGTCATAGATGAAAAGGTCAAATATCTTTTGTTCTGTTCAATGGAGACTTTTCCATTCCTTTTAATTCTTTCATATTCCTCTGATTTTATTTTTCTGATGTACCTCATGACAGTTTCATCAACCTCAACTGGTGGTAAGGAGCGGCTCTGAACTGAGGTGTGGCTCATCACATTCTTGTCTTTATCATGAACTGTTTGTGCAGTTAAACGGTGAACAATTTCTTCAGCTTCTTTGAAAGAGCCCCTGGTCAAAGCATACTCGTCTTTAAATTCAGCTTGCTTGGTGCCTGGATTGATCTTAAGGCTCACATTAGTAAATATCTGCAAAAATAGTGAGGCTGTGAAAACTAATCATAACAACAGGCATATAATTAAAAACGAATTAAAATGAGTAACGTTGGTCGGTCAGCAAGCATACAGATAAGAACTGTAACACTCCTTAGCAAGTAATATCTAACAAAGAATGTAAGAACTTTACGATGCTTTTAGATGTGTTCAAAACATATTTAAACAAAAATAATTTACAAGTATTCATTAAAAAATAAAAATATGGTTGGAAGGACTATTTAAGCAAACTCACCTCTGGCAATGGCGTGTTTGCCATCTTTTAGCACTACCATTGGCGTCTTTTAAGTTGTCAAGGTAATCCAGACAATACAAATGCTACAGAAAACCTGCCACAACTTACATACGGTAACTGTCAAGGAGTGTGTAGACGAAAAAATGATTCCACCTCTTCAAAAACAAAGAATATTAACAGCTTGCCTTTCATTTAATGGTAAACTAAACTCATCACTTTCCGAATGTATACATGGCGCACTTTGGTTTCATTTTTGAACCAGGAAGTTGTGTCATAAGCTCCATTTTTTTCTCTCGCATTCCCGCCTCCTGCATCAGGATTGGCAAGTACAGCTGTTTACAAGCGGCGATTGGACAGCTCATACAGCCATAGCAACCATAGTAAGCATAAAAATGTCGCAGGTAAATGTAGGAGAACAGTTTACAGGCATCGAGATTCTGTTTACAGACAGAATTTTCACGAGATGCTTTACATTTAAAATACATTTATACATTTGGCAGACGCTTTTATCTAAAGCGACTTATAGTTCAAGTTATACATTTTGTCAGTGCACGTGCTCCCTGCGACTCGAATCCACAACCTTTGCGCAATGCTCTACCAACTGAGCTAAAGGAACATAGTTTTCTCACACGATGCCTACAGTGGCTCAAACTAAAATAAAATAGCACAATCAAATACAAAGCAAGAAACAGAATAGAATGTTGAGGAAAAATAAAACATACAGAACATTTTAGGATAGCCAACAAATTTACTTTTTATGGAAATTTACCATTTTAGGGTAATAAAAAGTACAAATACATGTCTAAGAATACAACAGATGTACCTCTTGAATGCTATTTTAATATAATAAAATATTTAATATATAAAACAATTTGTAACTGGTAACTGTGATTTGTTTACCTCCATGTTAAACCACTTTCCATGAAGGGAGGGGTCAAGAACAACCATATTCTGTAGCCCACCCACTACTAGATTGATAGATGCAGTGGAGACAAAGTTATAAACAAGATAATAGTTTAACTGAACTTTATCCACAACGGTCCAGTATGATTCCATCAAACTGGATGATTCGGTATAAACTCAGTGCACCCTTCAAACTTTCCAGCATTTTGTCTCCAGCTGGTATGGACACAAAGGCCCTCTGACCAATTTCTAAAAACATTCTGGAAACATAGACCAGTCTGAATCTTGCTTTAAAGTAACCATAATACAGAGACCATATAGGATATTGAGAAGGATGTCAAAAAAATGGAGATGAGAGGCATTGAGAAATCATGATGGTAGCAAAGGAAGTGCCAGGTAAAATAGCAGTAAACAAAATAAAATAAAACTAGATGAAAGAGCTGGAGGAAAGCAAAAGTTTTATAAAGGCCACAGAGACCTCTCCTATCCAAATAATGTAATTTCAGCCCCTTCCCAGCAACCTTACTCCCTGCCAGCTGGCAGATCAATCAATATCATCTCAACAGGTTGTGCTAACCCACTGATTGTGCACTTAGCTCACAGCTCACTGCTGGCAATGCTTCAACCAAGCACAGCAGGGCAAACCCTTTGTAATTGCAAAAACACTGAAATATGCTGCATGGTGCAAATACCTAAAGAAAAAAGATCAGAATCTAAACATCCAGAAGCACCACACAATCACACACCCTGCAGAAGACCACTAGTCCATTGTTGGAAACCCATCCCCTTCCATGACTCCTGTCTTCAGCAAAACATCAGAGAGGACCCCCAGCATCAAAACTGGAGACCACCTTCCCACACTAGACCTCTAACAGACCGTAAATTTAAATGGTATATGTGATCCAAGGTATTTGTATGATCAAAACATTTAAAGATATTCAGTTGTGTCTATAGTAAACAAATCAAAACTGAGGCTAAGCTGCATTTCCTGCCTTAATGCATAAAGTTCAACACTATATGAAAATGTACTTTAGATATATCAAATAAATATATCTCGGATCTTAAAATATTCCAAAACAAAGAACTCTTTACCTATTACAGGAAAGTGGATACAGAAGGGTTTGGCCGCAGACTATACTGTTAGAGGTTCTACAGACGTACACCAGATGGCAGTCGAGTTATTTAAAATAAATTAATGCAACACGGCATGCCTGTACGATCGCTAGATGGCAGAAGAGTTTGTTTATGTGACAAACCAACAGCATCTAATCTCCTTTTTAGTAATAAGGTTACAGTTAGACTTTCATTTCCACAACACACATCAAGCAAATTCATGCAAAAATCGATTGTTACAACACCTTCTCCTAATGTTTTTCCTTTCTGACCAGCACTTAATACATGGCACAGGCTGTCTTACACTCACCCGACTAAGACACAACTGTCACCCCAAACCCACATTTCCTCTGCACTTTTTGTTATGCCTTTGTTTATGTTACCTTAGATTAAACGTAAGGTTAAAATATATTTCTTTGCGTTACATGTTTTTTATATGTAGACTTCGTGGCTTTGCACTTCTGGCAAACTTGTAATTCTACATGGGAAACTCTAATTGGAGTGAGACTACACTGATTGCTTTGATGGTCCTGTCAGATATCACACAATCGGCCACCTGCACATGACACAAATTATGTGTCCCTACAAGAAGACTTGTCAACGACTATTTGGGACATTTCTGAAGCAAGAAGGACAGCCAGCTAAACGGGGCTCTCACAGTATGTATGCCTGCCTAGAAAAAATAAAGCTTGGGTTAAGAACGTCCTATTTTGTACAAAAAGCGTTCTTGTTTTTGTTCAATTTTTTCAAAATGTACTTAAGATAAGGTTAGTTTATTGACTTTTCATTGTTTTTGATCAACCAAATTGTAAAAAATAATATCATATCATAGCCTGCCTAGTATATTACCGAACGCTTAATACAGTTAGTAGTAGCTTGTTTTGCAAAAAATTGGTAATATCGTTTAAACAGTCGTGTTTTTTTGTGTGTTTTTTCAAGTTGTAAAAATATATGTTTTAACGCGGCATAATCCCATTACTGAAATATTATTTAGATAGCGCCGATATAGTTTTTTTATAAACTATAAACTATGCCGGAAGTTTATTATTACTAAATGTAGCTTATGCATGAGGTATGCACCTGAGTTTAAACAGCGCGAATCCTTGGACACTCGAAAATAGGCTGTTTTTGTTGAATATGTGTGGGCTTGTAACGGTCTAAAAAGTGTAGCTGAAACATTTTTTTATTTTTAATAAGTTTACAGCTAAAGGATCTATAGTTGTTAAGGCTGGATTATGCACACATTTTCATTAGAAATAAAAAATGTGCATAGTCTACATTGTATTCAGGATCTATAATACTAATTAAAGTAATACGTATTCAAATAATATGCTATAACATAATAATAATAACAACAACATCGATATCAAACAACAACAGCAATACGCTTAGAATGATAATAATAATGATGATAATATAACAATAATAATATTTAAATAAATTTCTGCCATGTTTTGTTTTAATCCATTACGGTAAAGAGATACAAATTTCGCTTATATTGTTGACTTTGAAACAGTGCCCTTTTAACTAGGATAACGTCATTCAGATGATAACTTTATAAAGTAAGACTGTTCGTATAAGAAGAACGTGTTCCGTTATAAGAGAACCATTATTTAGATTTGTCTTGACATGCTGGCAGATTTATGTATCCCCCATATCGATTTGCGCAAAATGCTAAAATCACCGTGTTGCTGAAGGAAGACGCTGAATCTGCAAACGCGTGTACAGCACAGCGTTAAATATTAAGCAATGCCCTAGTCCAAGCACATACAGCCCGATATTAAAAGTATATTACTGCCAGTCCTCAGATAGCGCGGATCCCAAAGAGACCACCAGTGCGGATTTAATGGTAGTGAAAGTATTATGTGGAATCGGATTGAGGGAGATCTAGACATCTGTCAAAAGCAGCCAATAGAATGTACATTAGTAATACTGAACCAAGAAAGACGTCGGCAGATCGGGGGAGGATTAAATACAATTCATAATCTGATCACGAAAACTCAGCTGCTTAAAAGCATCCAGGCAGGCACAATGTAGATGACAAAAGGGGCACAGATCAAGATGCCCTTCTGCGTTACAAGGCATGTGAGTGGGCTTAAAATGTTAAACGTTATCATTGACTGTCAGACTGTCATTTATTTACTCTCAATCATTTTCGGTATGGAAATCACTTAAAATAGCCGCCGCATTTTATGCATTATAACATTTCATTGAAATGTTATTTAAGGTTTAAGAAAATATAAGGTAATCTACTTCTTTTATTGGCTGTAATAGTAATAGCTTTCAAAAGAAAGAAAAATAGAAAAAACAGCACTCCGTTTTCCTTATTCAATTTAACATTACATAAAAAAGTAAAATCTGACATATAAAAGGCAGTAATAGACATAATTGATGATATAATATAAATATTCAACATAAGCAAAACGTGGCAACTAACCAGAACAGAACAGAACAGAACAGAACAGAGAGATTATATAGAATATAGAATAAAACTTATCTTACAGTTATATAAATGCCTATAGATATAACCTATAGATATCATATTTCTATACAAAGTCAATGATGATGTGACGTCTGATGACCTCAGATCAGACTAAATATTGGTGTCAGACAATGAAAACTATAAGTAGGATAGACAACAGACAGCAAAGAGGGACAGCTAATCTGATCTAAATTTGACATGAGCAGTGGGGATGGGGTTGGGGGATGTAAGGGGGGCTTAATTATGTTGTTGTTTTGCTTTGCTGTTTTTGCTTTTGTTTTTCAAAACCCCTTTATTAAAAAAAAGTCCATGAGAGTCCATGAGAAGAGATAATTATACATATTTATGTGTTTTGTGTTTTCTTACTAAAGTCAGCCAAATACACAACACATGCTCTGCTATTAAAGACAGTATTGTTACCCCCACCAATAAATATTCAAAAATGATACAAAATCAAAAACAGTTGTTGCTGTTTTTGTTGTTGCTGTTAAAGATTTCAAAAGATAACCTGTTTGCAGCCGGATCATATATACTTTCAAATGTGTTGAGATAATTGAACTTGCCTAGTGTGGTTTGCCTGTTATTTTGTATATTTTGTTTATTGTCAAACACTTAACAATTCACTAACATAAAATATATAAAATTGTTTTTTTGAGCCACAGTTTTCTGCAACACATGCTTGTTGACAATATTTGATGTATCTGTTTTTCCTAAGAGCTCATAATGAACTTTATTTATATATATATATTCCATTTCCCCAAATGTTCTACATATTCAGATCCTTTATATTTAATAATGTATGAATTATGCTATACATTTTAAACAGGTGAGAACTCTGTATGTTATGTGCAACATATGCTGACAGGGACAAATATCTAAGGCTCAGATGAATCTAATACACCCAACCGAACCTCATACTAAAGAAGGGACCATAAGAGAAGTAACTTTGCATTTAAATGAATTTAGCTATATGATTGTTACCTTAAGTATAGTCTCCAAAACTGTCCAGTGACAGAGAATATACCACAAAGGAACCATTTTCACTGTCAACCTGTAACGTGACTGTCAGGCTTAGCATTGGTATCTCTCTATATTAGTGTGTCTATATAATTTGATTCCCCAAAGATGAAATACTGTAGACTTCCCTCATTTCCATTTAAAACACCTCATATAAGAATCTTACATTTTTAACCCTCTCCTTTATGGGTCAAATTACAATGCGGACAGTGACAGTTCCTTAAAGTTGGTATAATAAATATAAGGTGTGTGTGCCTGAAAGACAGAGAGAGAAAGACAGCAATGGTTTGAAATGTTGCTAACCTGAGAATGACCCTTAATACTGTTTTGCATGCTGTGGCTTTTTTCATTCCTTTCAGAGTTCCTGGTCTTAGTGCAGCACTCTGAAGACCTTACATGCAGTTTGTATCTACCACCTACAGCCGTTAAAATATTTCACACAAAGAGCCTTAAGAAAATAAGAATGTCAGTGAGGTCATAACTGTATGATGCAATCAATATGACATCTTTGCAAGGATAAATATATACCAAACATTCCACCATGCATTGTCTTGATTATTCTTAGATAATCTCCCTTCAAAAAAGAAGGCCAATGCTTAAATGGAATTTGATCTGACAGAAGACAGTGAGGCGTCTTAATAATAAAAATACCAGGTATATAGTATACATAAGTAACATACACAGTATAACTCACCTTCTGGAGGTTCTATAAATAGTCTTTAACCCAACCATACAGCTTGATAGAGACATTGCTTGATTAACAGTACTGACCAGTTTCCAATTTATCCAAGGAAGCCTGCAATATTGATTATATCTGACCGGAGCGGGTATGACCCCTAAGTGTTACAGAACTAATTCTTCTCTTCTGGATAATTAGTTGACCTGATTGTTATTCATACAGATTAATTGATTGCATTTGAAGCTCAGTATAAATAAATAACAGTTGAGCATATAATACTGTTTAGTTGACTTATGGTTAGGGTCAGAATGTCTGTGCCCTTATAATAGCTCTGTGTTATTTTCATATAATTAGCATTACAATCTAAAAACTACGGACCTTACCTGCTTTGAATTTAAACATTTAAAGACAACTTTTCCAAACTAGAACAGCGTCTTGGCAATTGCATTAAAATAAGTTTACTCAAAATATGAGATTAACTTTTGTTGACACAGCAAGGTTGGAGTTTTAAGGTGTCCAGTGCGCCCTTATCATATGCATTTACATTTGTTAAGAGTGTTTTTTCATTTGATTTCAAATCAGACCATCATTCTTAGTATAAAAGTCAAAGTGAAAATATGGCTGATGCAGTTGTATATGGTGTTTGGTTAGTGCAGAGTTGCTATAACCGCTGAGGTAATTATGCATATGTGCACAGGATTTTAGGATCTGAATGTCAAATGGAACATTGTGTGATAGGGATTTACTTTTATTATATTATCTATTCTTAATATCTGCCACTCACAAGCTGTTTTATATATCTATATGACATAAGACTATAACGATAGTATATAATAATTCAAAACAGAATTATCATATTTAATTCACAATTAAATTTGTTTATTGAAAACATACTTTTACATTTTATTATATAATGTAAAAATGTAATTTTGTATCTACAGTTGACATACAACAGAAATGCTATTAAATCCAGTATTTATCATTTTATGTTATTTTTTGCACTGCTCTTTTAGAAATAATAACAAATATTTATTGCTGTGGAAATGCTACCCTGTGACAAAGGGTGTATATTATTTACCTAATAAAATATGTATGTATATGTATATGTTTTAAATTCAGACATCAGCATTGAGGTTACGTTAGACTAATGCACATTAGTACATGAAGACAGGAGTGTTTGCTGCTGCGTAATCTCAAAGCCATGTCAACAGACAGATGAAGGGAACAGCTGGATGCAAGACATAACAACTGGCTATAAGAAGAGTGGTGGGAAGAACACTAACTTGATCTTCTCATATGATCTTTGTGGGGCTGGATGTGCTGTATAGATAGACAATCCATCTTGATTTAAAATATTTTACTTTTTTAAATACTAACTTTTAAGTGTAAACATGTTTACTGGCCTTTACAGTATTTGTGTACACATGAAATTACAGGGTTTCCTGGTGGCCCTGGAATTTTTTTTCTTCTAAATGTGTTTATTTCTATTAAAGAAATAGTTACCCCAAAGATGAAAACTGTCATTATTTACTTTTATGTCATTTCATATCCATTGTTTTTCTTTAGATTTTTTTGAAAAACCTTTATTTTACAAGGACAGTTTATAGTGATCACGGCTGTTTAGAAACACAGTAAAATTATAATAAAAGTATGTATGTCTACTAAACCATGTGATAGAACAGAATTTTGACTAGCTAAAAAAACTTCAAGCAGATCTTCTGAAATCTCAATCACATTTAGGTTTAAATTCAGACCAGGTATAACTCATTAAAGCCAAATGCCAGAACAAAATAAAATTTCTCATGCAGAGCTATCATACTGTAAGGTCTCATAGTGCATGTGTCATATGGACTACTTTCATCATACTTAATGTAAAATTATGTGTTTAGGTATTTTTGTTATATCTGAAACCTGAAAACTGTGGTAACTATGAACTATCGTAGTACAGAAAAGAGTTGTAAAAAAACATGTTGGAGTAAACTATTCCTTTAAAAGTTATTGAAGTCCTGATTGATTAGTCAAAGTTTATCTCTATCCACTAACTTGGTTCCTGGTGAATGTTTTTCTTAGAGCAGCGCTTGATAGAAAACAGACATCCTTCTGTTAGGTAAAAGGACTCGCTCCTCACCCTTGGCTTCAAACACCATGTTAGAAAAACTTACAGCAGTCGCTTTAAGGTGCTGAAATGACATGCTGACAAATGCTATGTTTAGACTAATAGTTAAGGCAGTCTGTAAGGAGAGCTGTGCATGAAGGAGAAATTTACAAATGGACTTGGCACTGATGACAGATTTTAAGTAAAGGCTACATCAGTAAGCAGCAGATAGTCTCCATAATAAGTTTCAGAAATTAAACACCTGAAAAGAGTAAAAGGTTACTGAAGCCTCAATTTCAAAGTGGATGAAATTAATGATGGTCCTGCACAGGAAGTATATGTCTTGGAGAACTCTGACATTCCCTCAGCAGTGGTTTATATAAATTTTTTATGAGAACATGTTAGATGTCAAAATGTGCAAAATGCATTAAGCATCAAGACAGAACAATATTTGTTATCAAAAAAAACAATCCAAGGTGCTTGATGGCAACACACATTGCTTGCTGGTTATAAGAGTTGTTTTTTAAAGTTCTGCATATATCGCACATACATGTATACATAAACATATATATATATATGTGTGTGTGTGTATATATATACACACACACAGTCCCCTTCTACCTATAATTTGCAAAATCATACACTTGCCATTTTATTATCCAGCTCCATGAGGTGTCAACCTAGGAAGCTTTTTAAACAGTATTAAAGGAATTCCCATCTATGCTGGAATTTATTGTTTTTATTATTATTATTTATCATTATATATATATCATTATATATGAAATCCATTTAAAAAATATACAAAAATAGCTTCCTAATAAAAGTAATTAATATGTTGGCACAATAAAATTTTTGTCTACAAAAGTCATTTCAGAAATTTAGATCTTTTGAAAAAAAATTAAGAGAAAGTGATCCTAAACTTCTGAACAGTAGTGTATATATAAATTGTAGAAATATTTCAAACTATTTTGAAGCAAATCTTTAGTCTTTAGTCAAACACATCTTGTAATGCCCTCCCTCACACACTTTTCAAATTGCAAATGAACTTTAACTACAATAGATGTGCTTTTATAGTGTCATTTCCACCTATAAAATATTAACACTTATAAGTTTTTATGGAAATACTGTTAAATATATGTTGTGCTTAAATATGCCGTCAAGGCCCTGAAATATAGAGGAGAGAAACCACATCAACATCAACAGCCGTATACAGCATCTTTCACAGTAAGTTCATAGTCTGTTATTACTTCAAGAGGAATATATGTATTCCATCTATAGTGCAAGAGCCATTAAATCGTAAGAACTGTATGTAAAATGAAAAGCTTTCCAATAATTGCCAGTATTTAAAACCCTTAAACACATATATTTAATGTTAAAATGCATGGTAGAAAATATATAACCTTGCTGTCAAATAACTTGAAAACCTGTCAAAATGTCAGAAGCTTGGATGTGCAGCCAAGCATAGTTAGTAATACTGAAGCTGATGTTGTTTTTTCATAAGTGAGGTAAAAGGCTCACTTATGTTTGATTTGCCAGGTCTCATCAGCACAGGCTCAGTGAGAAACTGCCATATTTCTGACTCTGGTAACTAATTTCAACTACAAATCTCCTAAAATGCCTTAAAATGTAAGGTACCAATTTAAATTATGTGTGAAGGTTATTTTCAGGAGGATGTGTATATGGACTGTTTGTATTAGTGGCAATAAATCTAATGAATCCTATCACTTTACTAAAAACTGCATGGCGCAAAACTCTTTTTTTATGAACAACAGGCTGTATTTTACATGAAAATGAAAAACCAGCACATATAATAAAACTACCACTTGACAGATCATGTTTTTTAACCTGTAATGCTTGGAGTCATAATTTACAGCACCATATAACATCATGCTTTCAAACAAGCTCAGGCAAAGTTTGTATACATGCAAACAATGCTTGTGTCAATCAAAAAGTCTAAATCCATTAGCAACCTTGCGGCCCACTACATAATAAAAAACACACCACCACTTTTGCCAGCGTCAGATAAAAACATTACTAATCTTTTGGGACTAGATGAGCTATTTCACGCCTCCATGAAAAACATGTTCGGGACATTTAAAATAATTCTTTAATTAGGAGATATTATGCATGTCACACTATGAGATATTTTCATGAGCCCCATTGCGGATGATGTAACCCAAACTATCGGATTGGTTTGTTTGAGTAAAGCACTGCAATTAGTATGAAGGTTAGGTGTAGTTCAGTAGGTCTGCATTATGGCTGGATTTGTTTTTGAACCAGTAAATTGGATGAATGGTTGACATTCTAAAATGCAATTAAAATGATGTTCTTAAACAAAGCATCAATTTGGTACCTGGTACAATATTGCAGTTCTCATGCAGCTGCAAATGGTGCACTATACAATATAAAATGTACTAAAATATAATTAAATAGCCCCCTTTATATGCTTTACAGGTGAGCAGAGCCAAGTGTCAGTGGAACATATTCTTGTAACATGTTCTTGTAACACAATCAATTTGTTTCATGCACAAACTTAACGAACATGCACAGAGTCCCTCAAGATGCTAATTAAACAAGAGTTTTCCCGGGCAGCACCTGGAGACTCTATATCCAACGTTTGTGACACGCTGTTGCCCATGGCGACCCTCCAGCAGTGCTTCTTTAGGGATCCAGGCATGTAGAACAGAAGCCGGAACAACCACCTCGGAATCTTCAGCCACACGCCACCTGAAACTTTAATGGTGACACGAGAAACGAGTCTTTCAGATGTGAACAGGGAATACCTCCATGATACAGACAGTAATCGCACCTCCTATGAGTGTGTAAGGAGCACCCAGGAGCATTTGAGTGTGTGTGTTAGCAGGGGTGCGCACAAGAACATAGGTAACTATGACTGTCTGAGTTAATTTCTCATACTTTTTTCTATTGTTTTGCCAGATGACAAGTTTCATACCATCTGCTTTTGCTCCCCTGTTAATAAGTATTCTCAGCCAGCTGAGTGCTCACTCAATTATTTAGTATGGCAGGGCCGCTCTCAGATAGGCATTCATGCTTCAATGTCCATCTCTCTGAAATATAGAGCAGAACTGCTCATAAGAACTTTAAGAGTTGTATTTCATGTGTTTGAATTTAGATTTTTCTGAGCATAAGATTTGATGTCACAACACAAGTGTACTGATTAACATGCATTACATTGAATTAGCAACAGTTAAAACTGAATTTTACTAATTAAACTACAATAAAGTGAATCCAAAATGTTTACCAAATTGTTTCCGATGTGATCATGTTTGATATGAATTCTGAGAAAATTTGTGAATATACTGGATTATTGTCAAACATTTCAGTGTTCTGTATTATACGCATAAACAACAAAAGTATATTTTAGATGATGTTTCTGACTTTTTGGAATCCATATGTATCCTTTGTCTTATTATGTTTTAGTCTTATTATGTTGTGAAGATGTATCAATTAGTACCAACAATATACTAATTTGATCATGATAGTTATATACAGTTATACAGTGTAATAGACAAATTATTTATACAGTTCTATGTTCAGCACTGCCTTATTCTTGCATCCATTTCCACTTAAAATATTTCAGAAGTGCCACAAAGACCATGCAAGACTTCCACAGTTGCACCTCCTGTAAAGTTTGTAAATGTCATTAATAAAAGTCCATATAACGTGTTACGGAAAGCTGCACACGTGTCTAAATGATATGCTTTTTTTCCTAAGTATCCCTTTCTAAACCTTTGAACCTTTGCGATTGTAACTGTCATATGACCAACTTCCATTTGCACATTTGCAAAGAGAATTGCATCTCAATATATAATCCACACCATCAATCAAGGTGTTACGGTTGCTTTTGACATCTCATCAGTATTCCCAAATACATATTCATAGAAGATGTTCTTAATTGGATAGTGGATTTAGAGTGATATGATGTTTTTCATTGAACACTGCTCCACTCTAAAGTCCTCTGGCAGGAGGATTATCGCTTATGCTGCCAAGCCCTTTATTGTATTGGCTCTTGCCATTGTGAATTGTGATGTGAAAATGGCGCTGTAAAAAGCCAGGACCTTTGATGTGTTGTGCTAATTTGATTACCATATTACACTCTTCTGTTTGCATGCACTTTGCCATGCGTACCTCATAAAAGCAAACACTAAACTGCCTTTACATGACAGAGAAACAGCACAGCATTTGTACACAATGGACAACTAGTAGTTTTGTAAGACTGCAGAATGTTAAACACAGAAAAGCCAAGCTAAACGAATACACGAAATGATTTATTCTTGTTTATGCAGGTGTTGAATGTTGCAGTGCTATATCACATTGCCCCAACAAAGAATTAGCATGTAATTCTGCAGTGTGTAAACCCTTTTGGAGCCTGTATATGTGTAGAGAGAGAAACTACAACCTACATTAAAGTCTTCTACATTTATAGATTTATAGACTTTTATCACTCTTTGCTGTCTCATTAAAATAGTTCACTGATAAATACAATAAATCATAAATTATGTGAAATATGATGCATTTTCAGAAACCCAACTGTTACATTGAAATTTTACATTTTAAATAGCAATTGTATAGACAAAAACAGTAATTTGGCAGTTATACTTTCAGGTTTTGAACGATAGGTACAGCAATGTATTATTTCCGCTCCTGATGTCTGTCACAGGGTGTGCTCATGATTATGACACCGTCAGTGTGTGCATACACGGCACAAGATTTATTTCAGCTTCAGCTCATGGGGGTCAGAATCCATATCTGCTTTACTAAGTTAGACCTAGCAAGTTTCAGTTAGTTTAAAAGGTCTGGCAGATGATGACTGCTTATCAAAAGCATATGAGGGGAAAATTTAATGAGTCTCGTAAACACTGTGTATACTACACAGTGGGACGATGAGATTGTCTTTTTACATGCTAGAGATTAAATCATCACAGGAGAAACCTGAAACGTAAAACACAGCTAACCTGTTTTCATCCAAACCATTCAATGATTAGTAAAAAAATTCTGTCCTTAATTTCTTGTATTTTCTAACCCCCGTTAAAATGTGATGTGATGACAAAAAGTGCATTGGTGTTTAGAGTGATATCTACTTTAATTTATAACCCCACTCTGTTGAGACATAAAGCACCATATATGTGCTATATTTCATATGTGCCTGAATTGCCCTAAAAGGGTGAGGCAGGATCACACAGCATGAATGCTTCTCTATTAATTTTTAATCATGCTGGCCCAGCAATTCTGTCAACAGTGATTCAAAATAAACTACAACCTCTCTTTCTGACACCTGACCTCTGCCATATAGAATTTCTTTGACCTGAGTAAATACCAAACATGTAAAAAAATCAGCATGGAAACACAAAGACTTTACATTAATG
>JAZGTJ010000590.1:0-94671 GCA_036877575.1 Botia almorhae | reverse complement strand
ACTGTAATCTTTACTCAGGTATCTTTACTCACCATATGCCCTGAATTTTTAGCATATTAAGCTGTAGACAATTTATTTAAATAAAAAAGTTACAAATGTGTTTTGAAACAACATTTGAAGCAGATTTGATATATAACCAGTAAAATACTGCAAAGAATTCCAGTACCTTTTCCAATAAAAATACAGTGCAGTATACAGTCCGAGACCACACTGAAAACGTGACATTCAAAATCAAATTTCAAACCAAAGAATAAAATAATTACTTAGCAAAACAATCATTATATTATTATACATTATTATGATACTTAAAATATTGTTACATTATTATGATGGTATTTGATTAGTTATTATTGCTAGGTCACTAATGAAATAACCAAATTTGTGACATTGACCATGTTAACTTGACCATGTTCCTTTTCTTCCACTGAAGCAGACAGGATGCTGGGATAACACAGATTATCAGTCCATGCCAGAGTGCATGCTGTCATTACAGCAAAAGATGGACATACTAAAAGTGTCGAAAACTCATGTTTCTTTTCCATTCATTTTTCACTAAAATTGCTGATAATATCATCTGTGTACAACTGTGTGGAAAAATGGTCACTTGACCCCCAATGTATCAAAACATCATTGGTACACGACAAAATAACCTGAGTGAAAACTGCATACAATAATCAAGATCTCTTATTAGAGAATGTATCTTAAATAAATGCATTTTGTCTTGTTCCATTTAAAGATTCTGACCTCATTAAATGTATCTTTTTATTTGCCAGTTTTTAATGGCCTTTTATCGCAGTGTATTGCAGGCTGTGCCCAGTGGCCCTATTGCAAACACTGCACCATTAACCTCTTCAGTATTTCAGCTGCATGACAAGTGAGAGAATTGAGTTCTAAAATCAGTGCCAACAACATTCTGCTAGCGTTTGGGAGCACCTGAGGTTTGGAAACAGACAGAGCAGTGACTGATCACAGCGCAGTGCGTTAGCCCAGCTGAGATGGATATCGCACCAAACAGCAGGTCTCCTGTCACCGCGCGGTGCTCTGAGCACCCTGATGCTAAGTGTTATCAGAGCTGAAAAGGAAGAGGCAGAGAGGAAGGCTTCGTGACAGCACGTCGTTGTGTCTCATCACAGCCAAACTTTGCAGAGTCAGACTGGCGAATGAAATCATCAATTATAACACAAGGTGAGCGGAATGCACTGCATAAAGGTCGCAGAGAGGAAAAAACGTCCAGCTCAGGGCTTTCTCTCTGCGTGCCACTCCTGAGTTTATGGGAGGTCCAGCATAGCACAGAAATGGAGTTTAAATTTTAAACAGACAGAAAGAGGGGGGCCCCAGGCCCTGTGTGAAGATTTCAGGAGGTGACAGGGTGAGCGGAAAGGAGAGAAAGTAGGGGAGATGAGAGAGAGAGATGCCTGGGTTTGGACTGAATGTGGAGCAGCAAGGGAGATTCATAACTAATTAAACAGTCAAAGCCGACGGTGCCTCAGATGCATCACGCTGCAGGTTCCAACTGCAGTCCACTGTCTCCCATTAGAGGAGCTTGATAATTGCTTCTTTCCCTCAAAAAGACTGTATAGTTCACTATTATGTTTCTCATCCAAAGTCAACAGGTGGCCAACAGGTTGCCACCAACACAGTATAGTGAGGGAAGGAATTTCCATACTGCAATGCCCCATTAGTGACCAACATCCAGCGGTGGTCATTCCTCTTCATCCACATAGGTCGATGGGAACCATCCCACCTGTAATTTAAACAGTAGTGGTTAATAACATATTTGCTCTTTGCAGGCATCCACAGAACCCATCTCTTCTTCATCTTGGAATTGAGAATTTATATTAAGACAGGGTTATATTTGATTAAGACATATGCAGAAGATTCATTAAAAGCCATTCTGTCATCTTCTGTCATCACCTCAAGTTAATCATCTGTCTAAATGCACTCAAGCAGACGAAATGATTGAAGGAAATGAATTCTAATAATGCCTAAAGAAAGACTGAGGTGTCTGGGAGAGTCAAGAGCTGCTGTAGTTCAGAGGAGGTGATGGCTCTCTAGAGGGTTGTTATATCATGGGTTTCACTAATTTGATGGGCTCTAATTTCCCAAATCTGTAATGACAGGCATAAAACAGTTCATATGACTATGAGACCACGAGGAACCAATGGAATGATGCTTTAGTGTCAAAGTGAAAAATATATTGGTCCACTTTTTTCATTAGATGTGGTGATCACTTTAAGACTCTACACTGGATGTGATTACACTAAATATAATCAGTGAAGCTGTCTGCATGGAAGCATCCATTGCACCACACACACTGTAAAGCTACTTCAGTCACTATATTTGGTACTGAACTGACTTCACTTAAAAATATAATGTGTGCAAATTTTTGGCCTTGAATATTTAAAAAAAATAATTTTGTCTAATAGTATGTATTACACACATACACTATTGCAATATACAGTACATTATATGGATTAATTAATTAATGGACTCTGTTGAAAATAAAGCCGGATGCATAACCAATTTTACTGTTGCTGAACTCATAGCATAGCTGGATGCATCGCCAATTTTACTGTTGCTGAACTCATAGCATAGCCGGATGCATCACCAATTTTACTGTTGCTGAACTCATAGCATAGCCGGATGCATCACCAATTTTACTGTTGCTGAACTCATCAAGAGTACCATTGACAAACAAGCTTTCATGGTTAAGAAACCCATTTCTAAACCAAACATTTAGGTGGAAACAGCATTAGAAGACAGTTACTGGGGCATTAATTGAGTGGAGGTGTGTAAGAGTATCTGTCCTCACCCGACCATCGACCTCGCCCTTCCACCATCCATTGGTACACTTGGTATAAATCTTCACTAGGTCGCCCACCTGCAGACAGAGTTCCCGCGTGTCCCTGGAGCTAAAATCATACCGTGCCAGCGCTATGCCAACCACTCTCGGGGTCAATACTGAGAGAGAGGGTGATGTAAAATAATGCTGTTAGAAATAAGACATGGAGAAAGACACAAATGTTGACACACAACATGAAAACTAGGACAAAACAGGTGAACGTGCAAGAGGATGCAGGACGTGTGATTGGTAAATTAGACAGGGCACAATGGTACTCCACTATACGCAGCTTTTATTAAACATTCAGGATGTCAATACACATCCATGCGCTTCATAATTCCACCTCCATCGCTCAGAAAACATACATGCATTTAGAGATGGTTGAAGGAAACACAAGGAGAAGATTCTAGAATGTCTGCAAGGGGAAATGAATAAGACAGGTGGCTGATAGCTGTACCTGACCAGAAGGGTGAGGGGGAGGGAGGAACAAAACTGTAGCTGGTAGGACTCAAAATGGAAAGCCCACACAGCACTGGAGCTTAGCATCCAAGCAGGGCAGAGCAAGAAAATAAGGAACACAAAAAACCCAGAGAGCTTAATAGGGAAATAGTCCACAAAATGAAGACAGAAAAGCTGAAAAGAAGAACAATCATAGATACTCTGTAAAGCATTGGAGAAATAAACACTTTTCCCTAAAAGACACTAATCCTAAGATATTGCATGGATTAAAAAAAATGATATACAGAATAAGTCATTCAACTAATATAATGCTTTTACATTGCTTTTTAGCACGTCCCCATCCACCTTTATTATAAAATAGGACAGCAAGTAAATTCTTCAAAAATTCACCTTTTGTGTTCCATGAAAGAAACAAGGTCATAAGGGTTTGGAATAGCAATTTTCATTTTTGGGTGAACTATTCCTTTAATTTCAGAAATTTTCTGTGATACACCTTTTGCCCTAGGCAGCATTTGCCAAGAACACACAAATGTGTAGCGTACTTGGCCCTGTCACTAACCCAGCTGTGATACCACTTATACAGAAAAGGAGTCCTGTTACCATCTGAACGCCCATCTGAGCATCCAGCGTTTTGTTATATGTAAACTAGCAAACGTCAAATCCACAATATGTTTGCCTGCCTGCTTTGCATCTCCTCTGGGGGAACCGAGTGTTAAACAATGAGCCAACTACTTTTTCCTATGACACTGTCACTCACAAACACATATTGAATGTACCAGAAAATACCTGCCTGCAGAAATCGTGTAGCTAATTACAAGCTCGATATCTTCAGTCGGATCATACGTGGAATTGAAATCAATGCAATAGCTACTTTGTAAATAACTTCCCCCCACATTTCCCCCCACACTATCAAACACAACCTCCCTTTGTGTTTGGTGTGTTTACCTAACTCTGAAGCCTGCAGATGTGTCACACCGCCCACACATCGTCTGATTTGTTGCTGCATTCGTGTGTGTTTTGGTTTGGGGCACATCAGTGAAAGCGACGTCTCAGGACGCATGGCGGGCTCGCATTTTCTGCTGAGGTTTGTGAAGGGCTGCGTCACCATGAGTGGCAGTTGAGCATAAACATTTCTAACAAGCCAAAGAAGCCGAGCAATAGAAGCAACAGAAAGGACAAACAGAAGAGCGAAATCCCTAATTCTCATCCCGACTCGATCCCCAGATTCCCATTCTCTCCGGCAACCGAGCTACGCTTGTTCTCTAAACCTTTTTCTACCTGACATTTCTCTCTATAAAAAATAAAGCAGATTTTTTTCTACGTTTTCCCTAGTTGTCCTTTCATATTACGGTACAGGGGCTGTTTTTTCTGCAAGAAAGAGAAACAGTCAAGTGCTCTGGAAGGCTATCACAGGTCCCCACAGGTGAGTAGGAGCTTAGCATCCATCATGACTTTTTCCTGTAACTCAAAGAAAACTGTCATGTCGCGTCAGAGAGATTGCTGGTTCTACTTGAGCGTAGCGCCAGTGTCTTGTTTAGCTGAGTCCTTTGCCTGCAGTGGTGGCGGCAGGGCCAAACACAAACAGCCATTTCACTGCTGCCAGGGGCTGGGAGTGCAGGGCCCGGTTTGCAGCATCTGTCTGTCTCTTTGAGAAGCCATCTTGGGCAATGAGTGGAGCGGGGGTGTACGCTTATTCACAGTGAAAGCAACAAAGCAAAGACACACATGCACATGGACGTCACTTCGTCTTATAAAGTTGGGAAGGGGGACCTCTAAAACGTGCTGGTTAAAAGTCTAGATGCCACAAAATGTAAATACTCAGCTCATGAATATTAGTTAGGTTATATAAAAATACTTCATCTTTTAAAATAAATAAATAACACCATCTTTACTGCTGAACAAACAAATAGTGATATATTTGTATACAACAGCTGCTTATTTTTTGTGTAATCTGAAAAAACAACAAAAAATCTACATTGTGGTAGGAAAATCTTGATTCTTATCCACATTAAAATAACTTCACATTTTACTAAACCAAAATTTCATTCACGTCAGCTATACATCAGTGAATGTAGATCAGAAGCAAGGAAACATTTGTTTGTATTTCGTGAATTAACTACAACAGAACTGATAAAACGGCATGATAAGACCTCATATCTGAGGGGCAATGACTACTCAAAAAGAAAACCCAAAATATCAAAATCCAGTGCCAGGTCACTGCTTTTTAGAACACACACAAATTCTTTCAAAGTATTTAAGGAGATTTTGTCTCCTTAAATAGCTATTTTGTAAAGTGGTGGTAACAAAATTGGCCACAAGCTATTTTGTAAAGTGGTGGTAACAAAATTGGCCAAGGCAAATTGTGGGGACACGTCTGCACAGTAATTGACCATACTCTACATGTCCACCCTACAACCAGCATGTCTAACACTCAACGTTTATATTTAATCAAACGAGTCAGTGAGGTGTTGGGAAAGAAGCTGTCTCCACAACAGCTAAAAATACAGCCTAAAAAGCCAATCATGTCTCCTTTAATCATGTCTCCATTAAATGAGCATGTGTAATAATGCAAAGTAATATGGCAAGAGACTAATGATACAATCTGAACTGTGTGTGTATGGTACTTACCGGCAGCTCTGTATTCGACTCCACTACCAAGCTCCTTAAATGGCACTTGCAGTGTAGTGTCCAAAGTACGGAAACCCTCTTTTAGCGAGTTTTGTTTGTAATATTCCACCAATCCCTGGACAGAATCACAGCCCAGATAAAACACTAGTTTTTCAGTTTAGTGGCACATCAGCAATTGCTGAAAGAATGTCCACAGCATGTGTTTGCAAATATAGTAACACTAAAAATTACTACAGTAATACTTATTACTCATTATGTTATTTTTACTACAAATACAACCATGCTACTTTTTATACACGCGTATGGTAATTCTTTAGTACCATGGCATACATCAAAGTACCATATTAAAGTTCCACGACCAATTTAGTTGCTAAGCCGACCTTGTGACAATGTCCCATATTTAATTTGATAAAATGATGATTCCTTCACACTATTTGAAGGTATATGTATACGGTAATCCTGCAGTACCATGGCATACATCAAAGGTATCCATCAAACATCAAACCATTACATTGTAAAACTTTATCATTTTAAAACCACAGGGGAAAAATGAAGACTGTAGCAGTATTGATAACTCTGATGGATTAACAGCTGAAACCACCTTGTCAGACCCTTCTGACCAATACATTAGTAAGTATGCAAATGATATACAGAAACATGCAAATCAGCAAAGGTTCTGATTTTCTGTAAAAAGCAGGTCTCTACAGCACAGTCAGTGACACTGAATTATAGCACCCTACATATGTATTCATACAGTTATGATTAATAAAACAGATGAACATGAACCTATTGCTGCAGTGTAACTAAAACCTACTTACTAATACAGTCTTGAACGTCCTGCTCTCAGCAATGTAGAAGTTGCCTTCCTTGGTGAGGATCTTAATGTGTTTCACATCGTTGTTGTACCTGCAGATTGCAGAGAATGACTGTAACCTTTCCAGTCTCCAGGTTTTTCAGTCACTAATGTTATATTGCCAGACGTCAGCTGTCTCCACGGCATTCTACTTTCTCTTGGGAATGGCTTCTCGGGAAACTTCCCAAAAAATAAGGATGCGGAATTAAGCTTTAAGTCTGACCATAATTAAAAATGTTTGGAGGGTTTAAAGTGTTCTACAGCAACCTTCTCATTGCTTCTAGCATATCACACTCAGCTATGAATTGTAAGGTGGTGATGAAATAAAGCCAAAACCACACAGCGCGTGTAGTGAGAAGATAACTCGCTGACCATGTGCATGCTACATGTTGAACTGTATGCAAATTCAGTGATGCATAATGCATTAAGATACACGGTGGGAAATGCATGAAGAAAGCTAAGCTTTGCATGCGAAAGGACGCTCTTGGCATGCAAGGACCCCGTCAGCCATCCGTCACACCAATTTTATGCGCAATAAACATGCTCACACTCGCGCATTCATGAAGCTGGATAATAGCTAGACGTACTTGATGCTGATAGCGTACTCTTTGCTCTCCCGGCTCCTGTTTCGCACTAGATAGGTGCTGTTCTCTCTCTGCATGAGCTCGGCCTCAGCATGGTGTCTCTCCATGGGCCCGGCGAACCTGCCCGTACCAGGCCAATGTATATGCAGTTAAAACCAAAACAGCAATGCTCATGGCATTGCTGTCGTGCATGACAGCAGTCGTGCAGATCATTTAATGTGGCATGCGGATACTGTGTGACTTACCAGGGTTGGGCTGAATAGTCAACTGTCCTAGGAACCTGAAAATGAGGAATGTCTTAAACATTGGTCTCTGCAGCAGAACACAGCACATGGTGTCTGTGTATGTATTTACATACAAGCATACATGCATAACTTACATACAGTACATATACACACTTGGCAATTATAGCAAAATTATATATATATGTGTGTGACAAATTATAATGTGCACAAAATGCACATAATCCGTCAAAATTGTAAATCATAATAAATCCTAAACCACATACTTACACATGGGCAGGGCCTGACTGCATCGCTTGGAAAGAAGCCGGTCTCTTGTGTCGTCAGAATTTTGCCCTGTCAGGATGTACGATTGTTAATTGCATTATATTTGCCTTGAGGTGATGCTCCTCTCCCCTTTTTATAATAAATCTCAGACAATTAGGTCACAACAAGCAGTGAATCTCATTTAGAGCCACACTTAATTACTGTTCAGACTCTGCCCACGGTTAAACTCTGTTACACATCAGAACGAAAGCATAATCTAACCCTGTATAATCATACAGCTTTCATAACTCCTGAATCATGGCACCCATTGAAAACTAAGCCATTGTTGGATATTGCTGCTCTGAGCATATTTGGATTTATGAATTACATTAGACCTGAATTATGTATTATGGTCCTATGCAACAGACTGTATTGAGCAATCGCAGGCTGCATGCCAGTTTTAAGATGGGCTCATTTCTTGCATGGATTCAGCCCCAATTACCTGTATATTTTTGGATAAAAACAGACAATTGCTCCTAACTCAGTATGAAACAACAGCTGGGAGGTCATAATACACTGAGAATGTGCTGGAACCAGATGCCAAATTTTAGCAGCCTGTGATTGACTGCAAGTTTAGCTGAAGGTTTGACTGAGGGTGTAATGAGTCTTAATCTGCCTCTTCTCAAATAACTATGCTGAAAAAAAATCGTCTTCGCTTTAACACTTTTAACAAGTATGAAATGAATCTCAGAAAAATGCATCTCTACCACAAATGAGATTGGAACCCCAAAGTTGAACTGTATTCATGATTTATTAGCCTTATAATGTTTCACGTAGCTTTTGAAAGCCCTTTATATTTGTTACGCCACCGATAAGCGTATGATAAAGATTAAACTTATTACCCCATTAGAGTAAACAGTTGGCAGCCTAAAGGATCAAATGAAATTACAGTGATCGATTGCACTGTTCTGGCAACAGGACAGAGATAATTGTCTTCCAGTAACATGGGAGATGGATGCTCAGTGTTCTGTAATTCCATTCTTTGGTGTCATGGGACCCTGAAGATTTAGTAGCCTTATTAACCATTAAGTGTCATTTCACACAAGATAAAATAAACCAGCGATATGCATTATCATTCAGCATGCATTATCATTCAACAGTAGCGCTCCTCGCTCCCCTCCATGACCTGCCTGGTGCGTGAAGAACCACAGTTGACACGCACGTCTAGCCACTGCCTGTCGCAGTCTGTTGGCTTAGTGAATCTCTTGGCATCCATTTCTGAGCTGTAGATTTTTTTTCCTGTACCTCTGTGTGTGCTATCAGGCAGAAATGGCCCAGCATAAAGCATGGGAAATCTCGCTAAGTGTCTATTCCCTGCCGAGCTATTTGAGGCACGTCGGCCAGATTGGAGCGACACTGGGAGGAGGATGAGGTTTTAGTGCCACCATAAACCACAGAGAAAAAGAGCCACAGTGGCCCGGCACGGGCCAGAAATAAATAAAACAAGAACAATCTGTGACAATAAGCTTGAGACAAAACTGCTACGCCCAAACATTTGACTATGCCCTACAGTCACTGTATCTGACAGCTCATTTCATCCAGTTGTGCACATTAGAGAGCTGTGTTCACTCATTTGAAGATCTGCTTTTCAGACACTATTTAATTTTACATGAAGTATGCTATTTATATATTGCACTACCACAGTGTAAAGATTTTGCATATTACCAAAGATAGACATCTACTACAAAATTAAGTATTTCAGTATTAAAAAAGGAGATCTTTAAATAAATTTGGTCCTATTCCAAAGTAGTTATTATGTAATTATTAAGTAATTGCTTTCAACTGGAAATGAAACTGTAAGTAAATAAACTGGAGAATAAATTCTGGAGTTTTTTACAAATATGTGAGGTGTTTATTGGCTTATGTATTAAATCTGACCTGCCACCAAGAACTGTGTGGATCAGCACAGATGACCTCTATGACATCACCGATCTGAACATTCAATGCTGGACCACTCTGAGGACCAGGAACGCCAAAGTAGTCTCTGATGACCAGCATTTTTGGCAACCCTGGAGAAACATAAAATACACACAAAACATTACCTTTAGCACACAGGTGAACAGAGAAGTATCAAGATAATGATCAAATAGGGAGAAAAAAATAGAAAAAAATAACACTTGATTCTTGTCAACATGAATGTCAATAATTTACTGTATTTTGGTATTTTCTGACTCATTGACTCAATGCAGATTATTCAACATTTAAGAAGTGTTTGTCTACATCACCACTCCCTTTTATTCATTAACCACCCGGTTCCTTTCTGGTACCACCCACTTTTCACAAGCTAATCAATTCCAGCTGGATTGAATTAGGTCCCACCCTTTTAACTTGGAAATACATCAGAGTACAAAAATAAAATGGGTTGCAAACATGTTTAAAATATATATAAACAACAATTAAGTACAATAAAAGCACCAAGACTGCAGATGAATGTCTTCAAGTTGGGAATCTGCTAAAACTGACAATACAGAGAGCAATTACAAAAATGCCTGCCTACACATCTCTCCCCACAGAAAAACACAACCGCAAAATAGCTCCCAAACCAGTACAAATAATTTAAGCAATAAAACTGCTGGTATCAAACTACACAAGAAAATTGTTAACCCATATGTTTATGATACACTTAATAGGAAAATATTCTCACAGCAGCCCCTTATAAACAGCTTATGAAAATTAATTTCCCATCAAACAACACACCCTCTGATGCTGCTCGGCCACAGCACTGTGCTGGAACTCTTTGTGCATTTCTCAGCTTTAGTTTAATTTATAAAACTGCTTCCAGTGTCCAGTTTTCTCATTCACGAAGGACATAATGAAGTTGCACACAGCAGCCCAAGCCACTAAATCACAGTCACACCAACCAACCAATGACAGAGAATTAGATGACACATCTTTTTGATCTGTTTCACACTTTGGGGCATCTGTTTGTGACTATTAATATGGCTAGAGAGCTGAATAAATTCACCCTAAAGCCACAGACCATTGATGGGGGTTTCATCTAGCATAAAATGACTTCTAACTCCAGTCTATAAATGTGTTGTTTTTTTATACTGCCAGGTGCCCAGGTCTTAAAGCAGGCCATAAAAACAGTTGTTCTATATGTGTTGGAGAAGCTGACGGAGGTCACGCCACTGGTCTAAACAAAAGGCTCCTCTGTTACTAAGCTAAGGATCTTAGTCAGCATTTTATAAGTACTACTTGCAAAACAAATATTACATTTATTCACAGCTCATAGAGATAAATTAATTATATTTGTTGTGTAATATTCTTTTAATATTGCAGATATATTTAATGTTATATATTATTTCTTATTATATATACTATTAGTCATGGAGGCTGTCACAAACTAGAAATATAGTAGTATAATAGTATATAGTATATACTAGTAGTACAAGTATTACTACTGTGGCAATACAATTGCTACTAGTAAGTAAAGGGAAGTGACGCGATGTGCAGGCCAAGTATATGGTGACGAATACTTGGAATTTGTCCTCTGCATTTAACCCAACCAGTAAATGCACACAAATTGGAGTAGTGAACATACACTCAAACCGTGAACACACACTCAAAATAGTGGGCAGCACTGCGGCACCCAGGGAGCAATTTAGGGTTAGTTGTCTTGCACAGGGGTACCTCGGTTGTTACCTGTCAGTATTGGGAATCGAACCAGTGACAGTTACAGGTCCAACTCTCTAACCAGTTGACCACAACTGCCCTCTAACAGCAATACAAGCAGTAATGTGTTTTTGCAAAAACCCATCTGAAATGCCCATTTTCTAGCTTCCCTCACTGCATTTATTGGACCAACTATTTCTGCGTAATAACCTGCATCTCATTCATTAACCGCCCGCAATCAAGTTTACCTACACACTAGTCAGCCACATCCTACACAGCCCAGCACTCACAACTGCACTCACACAGCTGCATATAAATTGGATAGCAATATGCACGGATCATTCTGAATGTTTCAGGTATGATGACATTTGGTATGATGATTATGGTACGAGGGAAGCACAATGTTGTCGCTGAAGGAAGGTGTAACTACAATGAACACATGTGACATGCTAGAGCTGTTCTGTGCAATTACAGGCAACTGAGCAGATAACAAAGATAATAAAGAAAGCTCAACCTTCAGTCTGCTCAGCTTTCAACTGTGAATTTGAAACTTGTCTTTTATCACTTCTGCTCTCAGCACAGTGATTTATTGCTACTTTGAAACATGTCAAATAATTACTGTATTTCTTTCTATTAAATTAGCTCAAATTATTATTGGCATTATATAGCAATAAAAATGAGTAAGGTAATTTTGTGCCACATTTCCTCTTCCCATGTTTTCTAACAATATGACACACAGCATGTGTGTCTTCAGCCCATCAGGATTGTTATTTACTCCCTGAAGAGCGCAACCAAACTGCAGCAATTTTGAAAATCAGCACCTGTTTAAGCTGAGCACGAAGTTTCCACATTCTGAAAATAAAATGATGTTGCAATGTTTTTCCAAGAAAATGAGAAGCTCCCCTGACTGCTTACATGTAATGGCTCTGAGAATGACAACTCACAACGGTGTGTTGCAGAAAGAAGCAGTGTGTTATTTTCATGCATGATATTGTGTTTTTCGGTGTTTCTCACAATCACTTCAACAATTAATTGACGATGTGCTAATTTATTCCCAAAAACATGTCTGCATTATATAAATATTTACATTATAATACATCATCATTATATTTATATCATTTTATTGTACCTATTATTTATGTTGTTGTTATTATTTTATTTATGAAATAATCATAAGCAAATGTTTTTAACGTATAAATCAAAAAGGCTTAACCGGACCTTATGAAGAAAAAGGACAAAAGAAGAGGAGAGAGATTTATGGTAATTATGACATGACTCAGGCCAGGCTTAAACCTGCATCCCTTGCAGGAGCACCACAGCTTTAATGCTATGAGGATGCACACTATAAACAAGCCACAGCACTTTTTTACCACTTAGCCTTTTGTGATAAACTTTTAAACCGTTGTTTTCTATCACTTTAATCTTTTACGAAGTTCAAATAAAGCCTACAATGCTCTTATACAAACTGTCACTCACTGGACTGAAAACATTTTGCAAGTTTTGTAAAATTTGTAATAAAGAATACTTAAAATAGATCAGAAGGAGCTGGTAATATGAAATATTACGAAATGATGCAGGAGAAAAGTTTCTTCATTATTATTCTAAGAGCACAGCAGCTGTGCATTATCACCTGTGATGGTCACTTACATCCTCTCATTCACACACATACACAATTCACAGCATTTAGCACCCATATGAAGCTGATCCTACAAACAGTAAAAAAATACAAAAACATTCCCGCTAGCACAAAGCACTTCACAATCTATATGCAAAACATGATGAATAAAAGATACTTACCCAGGTCTTCCTGTTGTCTAGGTGTAGTCTTTCTCTATGAAATATGAGAGGAGAGAGGACATCAACATTGCTTGCAAAAGTATTGCCTTAATGTAATTTATACATTTATACAATTTATACAGACACACAGTAAACATTCAACAACCATTCTTCTGTTTCTATGTAACAAAACTTATCAAGCTAAACATTATTTAGACCAAAGGCCCCTTGGTGGACAGAGAAAGCAGTTGTTATACTGTACTGTACTGTTACACTGTGTGTTGAATGTCTTTATATACTTTGTTGATGCTCAAAATAATCATACGTGTATACAGTGTCATACATTTTTGCATAACATTTTCATTTTACTAAATCCAATATAATGCTGGGAGGAAAATGAAATATTAAGCTGAGCGTTAGTTTTGTTTAAATTTAATTTTTTAAAAATTTGTTTAATTTAATATTGTATTTTATTAAAAGCACATATCATTCTGTCGGTACAGTAAATATATTTAAAATGATGGCAGAATGTATACAATATTAAATTATCTCCCTTTATGGTTTTTTATAAGACACGAGGTATAAATGGTTGAGATTTAGATGCATATTTTGCATTATGGATGCATTATCTTACCTGAGACTTGACCTGAACAACAGCACCTGAAATTATAATTGTAGTAAAGGGATGTGATATGTGTAATAAGAATACAGATTTAAAATGTCAACCTTGCTAATGCTGTGGCTATTTACTGACCTTTACCTGCCCTTCCACAGACTCCTAGTCTTCCCAGACAGCCCTTATGAGCCCCTGTACCACACTTACAACACAGGTATCCTTGGTTAAAGATTCCCCTGAAGGGAAGGAGAAGATGTGTGATATATCCAGCTGACACATGATCATTAAAGACCCGATAATATCTAATTTATAGTTCTGAAACTTGTAGTCCGTGTCTGTTAACTGAAGTTATCTGTATGCTAATGTATTCTTAAATTCACACAAACTTTTTGCAGATATGAATATTTGAAATTTACTCCTCTGAGAAACAAGAATTTTTTTAATATATTGAAAAATATTGATACAAACTGTTGAAGAGCAAATCACAGTAAACAGCTGTGAAGTAAACGAAACGTTACTAGGTATTTAAACAAAGGAAAAAAGTCCTTCGATGTGTGCCGCCCTAATTTCTCATTTTAGGAAAAAGGAAACTGCATTCAAAGCGTTTTCATGTCTTTAAACACCATGCTGATTATCTGAATGGTTAATAATCAATGCAGTTTTCCGACATACAATCAATAGCGATAAATGGAGGTCTCAGAAATGCCATGTCAGCTCACCTGAGAAGCATATGACAGGAGCTGCAGGTCGTGGCCCTCTCAAAGGTGTGCATTCTGAACCGGTGGGAGTTAAAGGTGGCGTTCTCAGGTCGGATATTGGATCTGCAGGGGAATACGAAAAAAATAATGCCGTGAACTCGGCTGAATGGAGCATAAGCACAGACATACTAATTGTGAGAGCTAAACTGCCTGTTTAAGAGGTCACAGTGAACGAAAGCCGAGTGCCGGTGAATGTTGTGACCCATGAGGACTGAACCATACCTTCTTATTTCAGGCACGAATCAGAGCAGTGGGGAAGCTCTTTAGCCGAATGACTTGAAGATTGATTCCTGTATCAAGTGATCCGTGTGCATGTGTCAGGTGTAATTTGTGGTTTGAATGCACCCATCAGATCATCATAGTCAACCACACGTATGCATGCACATACAGATACATGCACATTTTTAAAGGAAAACGTTACAATCAAGTAGCACAGGAAATATCTTTACTCTCAGCGTGATGAATAGAATCTTCTTCCCTTTAATCTACACAATTTCCAAATCAGAACTCCTGTTAGTTTTTCACTTTATCCCTCTTTTCAATTCTTCTCTTTAAAGTTCCCTTGTACATACACTGCACCATGACATCTTAATCTTATGTTACCTTGTACTAGCAAAGCAAGTTGGTTTACATCACATGACATTCATATAATCATGTCTGATGCCTTTGTCAGTTGTTGCCAATAGCTTGGCAAACTGGGCATTTAGCATTAAACTGTCATTAAACAGACTGTGGGCAATCCATGGGCATGACTTCTTAGGCTTTTAGTTTCAGACTCACATGGCCATCTCAAACTGGTCCAGCCATTTCTTCTTTAGCTCTTGGGTTTTGAAGAGCAACTCAAAGCCAGTCTGCCCCTGCTGGTGGGTGAGGTAGAACCCGTAGCACCACTGCCAGAAACCGCAGGACCGACAGAAACAAACAAAACAAGCAAAATACAAGTAAAATAACTTCTAAATAAAGATCTAACTTTCAGATATGTTCAGACATGCAGATGTAGGGCATGTTGTAATAAAAAATCCATAGCTCCATAAATCCAAAGGTTGTGGTTTTTGGTGTAAAGTTGAAGTGATTGGAGACAGCAGTGAGAAAGGTCGGTGACAGAAATGGGGGCTCATTTTATTTTACACAATAATAGTCAGCCAGAGGCAACCCTAGGGGAGTGGATACATTCATCATTAACTATTACTATTCAGTGTGTGTATGTGAAAATGTGTATGTGGAAGTTTGTGTATCATAGCATTTGTGCACATTACTATGGGCCACAGCATGCTATCTTGGAGACTATCCAGTCAGATTAAGAATCATATGGTTAAAGGTATTTTTGGCAAAACATTGTAATACATTTTCATAACAAACATTAGAAGTTGCCAAAATTAACAAGCTAAGTGCAATGTTGTTAAATGTAACAGTTAACTATTTAAATGTAAACAACTTTAGACATTTTTCTAACTACAACCCCACACCTCCAAAACATTCAGCCAATCCCATGTCAGCTTTGACAAACGCACACAAGGATTCACACTCAGGTATTTCCGACCGGCTAAAAAGCACACACTGACCCCCTGAGTGTTTGTGACTAATTGGTAGTAACAAAGACTTCATACACAGCGTGATATCTCAGGACAACTATTTCAGTAAAAAAGACTTATAGAAACTGTAACAAAGAATCTGATAAATATTATATTTTGTAAAATATCTAAGGGAAACGTTATCTTAATAAAACGTTATAATCTCAAAATATGTATGTGTGTGTGTGTTTTGGTAGTTGTGTACAGGGCCTGTCCAAAAAGTGAAGGAATAAGATCCATCAGTGTATTAAATGTGTGTATATGTCCCGAAGAGGGGCAGAAAGGCACTTCAAACAGAAAAGCCAGCAGGGCTTTGCCTGGCCAAGGTCTCCTTGAGACAGATTTCACCAGACCATCTGTTCAGAAGAAACCTTCCTTTTGGTGAAAGGCATAAAAGAGAAAAAAAAATCAAAAGTTTAAAGACACATCCACATTATTTTTACATCTATATCATCAATGCTAAGCTCGAAAAAACATCAAAAATCCACAAGGTAACCTGAGGTTGAGCTGTCGACACCAGGCAACATAGGTTGAAGAAGTTCTGTGATCTATTTATCTATCGATCATATCAAATTTATTTGCATGTCTGGGTGTATATGATGCATTGCAAAGGGATCAGACTCTTTGTGATGATACTCTGCATCTTAGAATTGAAGACCTCAACCTTTCCCATGTTTTGCATGCACACATTTCACTGACTTAAGCTGTTTCAAAAAGCTTGCAACAGCACTACTCATTTGCATAAAAATGCACTTTGGTAAGTCACACTGCCCTTAAAATGGCTTGGATATCACTTGAGTACAACGGGCAAATATTATACAAGCAAAACTTACAATTCCAGCTAAGACCTAATATACAGTTCAGAAGCATTCAGAATCTAACAGTTTAAAAAAAGATCTGACAGAGTTGATGGATATTATTGTTATTAATGTATGGAAAGGTAGGAGCAGGTGTACTAAAATTACCAGTTAGAACTGGAACAAAGGAGTACTGGTCCAAACAATGAAGAATGAACAAGAAACTAAAACTAAACTAAAAACTAAGGCTTAAAAAAACTAACTGAAATACTGCTTGGGGCTCCTTGAAATCTGGGGCCCGTCTGTAATCCTACCCTGGGTCTAATGAATAAGCTATACCACAGGGCACCTTAATGTACCCTCCTCATCACAAGATCTAAGAAAATGTTCGTACAGTAGTTGCAGGCCACATCCAATGCCCCAGGATAGATCAGAGTAACAGTGCTGAAGAAATTTTCTTTCTCCCGCACCATGCAAGTCCGACCTCTATAAAACCTTAGAAATTGGACAATGATCATGGGAAAAACTTTTGATTTTTGAATATAATTTTCCAAGGAACTGACCTTTCTGCATTCCTTATCAGTGGTGGGGTTGTTGGTGATCCTGAAATGGTTGAGGTCGATCACTTCCTTCATTTCGTAGATGTCCCCACGCCGCTTGCACACAATTACAGCGATGTCGAACAAAAAAATATGCCTGCAGCATTGACACATATCACGACATAACATTCAAACGTAAGTGGATCACAGTGAAATTCTCAAGTCATTGTCTTGAGTTACCTGTCCTGTCTCCTTTTGTCCGTATTTGACACCAAACGAACTTCTCCATCACCCTTCGGTCTTCCATAAGAAAGCAGAGACTGATTCTATGAAGGCAAAGGCAAGTCTATGGGTTGTTGGATGAGTACTAGTCAAAAAAAGTCAAAAGTCAAGTAAACATCATGTGTGAGGGGGTGGGGTATGGTCTTCTGTACAACTTACCAAATTCTCAATGGATCTCTGATACTGATCAATCTCCCTTAGAGTCTCAACATCTCTTTTCACCTCATTTACATACTGGGCTAAGTCCTGTTCAACAAAAGATAATTGACCTTGATTCATGCATGCCAATCCAATCCGTCAATTACATACTGCACACACTATACGTTTGTGACAGTGGGATCTAAATGTCACATGCCACATTTAACGTTTTCATGCAAGCAAATTTGATACTGACAGACGTGTCAGATTTTTGTTAAATGAGCCACTTGGGATGTAGAATAGTCATTATCAGTTGATAGAACCTATTGCTTCTAAATTGTTTTTAGGATATTTTTCCCCACATCAAAAACACAGTTTTTGTATAGTTTTACATTTTTAAAAAAATGTATTATATGCTGTGTTCTAATTATGATTAATACAAGTTCTTGTTTGCCACAAAAAGAAAGTCCTATATCCTATGTGAACAATTCTGTTAATTGCAATAATGTCATGAAACAACTTTGCACATGATTGATCAAGTATGTAAACTAAGTCTACCACTAAAGACAATTCTTGACCCAGGAGAAACTCTGGAACCTAACTACGTTGTACAAAAAGTCAGATTTACTTCCACTAAAGCACACGAGATGTTCCTTGGAACATTTTCAAATCATGCTGGCATAACACGGATCATTGGGTTTTACACAAACATGGAGTCAACGCCAGCTTGAGTCCATGCTATCAATAAAACAAAAGAGGGACATACCAATAACAATAAATTCTGAACTTAATGTACATTTTTCCTTTTAAAAATGACTGAAAATGCTATGCAGATAATATAATACGCAATTAAAAATTTTAGCACTCATGTAAAATAAAATTCACAGGCCCTTTATTTTTGACCATTGCCCTGTGTGTTTGTATGCAAATTACACATCAAATAAAATAAATGCATTATGTTTTGACAAATAAATTAAATCCATATATATCTCTCCACATAATATTGTTTAATTTACTCATACAACAAACATCTATAAATACAGAAAGAGCCCTTTCAAAAGAGCCATTAGGATGAGGTGAATCTCAGCTGATTTCCATTTTAAAAGAAAGCTTTTGATAAAAATACTCTCTTATGATTCGAATTTAAACACATAATTTTACATTCAGGCAGGTAAACATGAGTTCCAGTCGCTGTCTGAGCAACTCTCACAGCTCCCATCCAGCTAAACCAATCAACACAGAGACGATAATTCCAACAAATTAAATCATCGCAGGCCTCCATTACTGCTTCTCACACAGCCATTAATCTGCTTTCTAACCACTCTGCCAGTGAGACTGAAATAAGCCTTTGACATCACATCATGATGAAGCTCTATGACCTCATCAACTTAAAAAAGAACATGTGTGGGGATTGACTTAAATGGAAAGAAGTCACACTAAAAGAGAAATTAAGGTTAGGACAGAATATAAACTTTAGGCTTTTCATAAACTTTTCATAATGGTTCATTTGTACTTTCTGCTAGTTTCTGCAGTAGATACCATGTAAAAACTATACTTACCCTCATGGCATCAAGGGCTAAACGTAGGTTGCTTTTGTCAGTGGTGTCGCTGGTATATTTGACCAATTCCTATATTAAAATGTAAAGAAAAATATGTTGAGAGAAGAACTGTGTTCAAGGAGCCCTGTTCTATGTCCATGGTATGTAAGCACAATGTGATCAATCAAATGCCTTTGACAACAACACCTTGTGAAGGACTTGGGACAGTTGTATAATTCTATTGAAAAACTAAGCGTCAGAGCAGTGAGTGACCGGATGCCAAATTTCCAAATGAGCAATCCAGGTTCAGGGAACAGTCAGTTTTGGAGAAATGCTGGAAAGGTCTGATTAGAACCAGATTTGTTCCCTGGGATGAAGAAGAACTTGAACAGAACCTTTAGGAATCCATGCTATAAAATAGCTAATTAACATGATAAACAAATCTGGTCTTTGGATTTGTGTGCAAACAAACACACAAAGCACTGAACCACGCTGAGAGAGAAATGGTGCTGTTCCAAGTGTGAAATCTGTGCAGCTCATCAGAAACATGCATCCGTACTGACTTCTGTCAAAAGCTGCTGAGGAGAGACAAACAGCCCAATCACAGGCAGTAAACAAGGTGATTAGAAAGTTTAGCACTATTTACAGATTTGCATTCTGACCCAGGCTAGTGACTTTGATGGAAGCTTGTGTCTGTGATTATGTGTGTGTGGATGTGCACCTTGGCTCACAAACACTTCAAGACCAAAAGTATGTGGACAACCTTTATAATACTCAGGTTTAGCAATTTCAGCAACCCCGATTACTTACAGATGTGTACAATCAAGCACACGGCCATGCAATCTTTCCAAACTAAAGTTGCATCCTAAATGATGTACTATTCATTATGAATTCATACTATCTACTGTGCACTCAGCCAAATATTGTAATTACAGAAGGGTGATGATGTCCCAAATCGAAGATTTAATGATTTTGTACTACACACAAGCGTTCACTGTTTGCCAGTTGAAGAAACTGTTGTTAGCATTAATATGTTTAGTGTTTAGTCTGAACTGGAGCACAGACTACCAGCCAGACCCCACCACCCAACATCATTGCATGACCTCACTCATCCTCTTGTGTCTAAACAGAAGCAAATCTCCACAGTTATGTTCCAATATCTAGCTGAAAACCTTCCATACTTTTCGCTGTGCAGTGTATATTTCTAAATGTGCACTTGTATCTGATCTACTGGAATTGCAGTATAATTCAGAGTATGAGATTATGGGGGCTGCAAGTCACCCAACTCCCCACCTTGAGGATAAATAAGATTTAGTGTTTGTCCCTGTAGACAAACCAATAAATCCTGCCACTTACACACATTCATATCTGTATTATTGTCTCAAATCTCACTGCTGGTGACCTACTGCTCTGTACACAACAAGAGATTTGCAAGACCGGATACAAAACCGTTGTTTCCAATACAGGCAGTGAAACTGACAACAGATGCATTATAATCAGTACTGATGTGGCAGTGAATTGCATATATAATGGCATCTCTATAAACAACAATGGGGATGTGGACACAATCTGTTTAAGAACAGGGCTGCATGGAACAGAGTGTCAGATACACTGCCACCTGTCGCTGCTTTTGTGTGCGTGTGAGGCTGGCAGGTGTGCGGTGACATACGTCTCAAACACTTGTGCACTCACTTCTCATCTGTCCTGTGGAGAAGGACCTTTTACTCTTACCAAACTTTAGTATGGGCTTTGCATAGTAACCATGCTGGCTGATTTACAACCATAGTAACTACAGGTACAAATCACGCCCCACGTATACATCAAAGTGACTTGTTAGGCTTGTTAGGAAAAACTATGGTATTTATTATGTTATAATAGTAAAAACAGAAGCAGCATATATGTCTTCAGAAAACCTGTAATATAGGAATAGACATTGTAGTTGTATAGCACAGACTGTATAATAATCTTTCAAATTCTTTTAATAACTTTGTTAATGTGTGTTTTTTACTGACAATGTTTGAAATGTAAAAGATAAAGCTTATTCTTTAACAACAGCAAAGTAAAGCTTTTCAAAAGCAATAACTGTTCTATTAGTTCTGCACTAAAAGGCCTCTGTATTGTTTTGAGAGTGTAGAAACACTAGCCAGATGACTCCCCCATGTGGCAGATTTAGGTAAGACAAACCTACAGACCCAATGAGTTAATACAATATTTAAGTGGATATGCTGCCCTCTAGTGTTAATTCAAGGTACAATAACTGTAAGTGTGTTTGTGTACAAGTTTGGATGTACTTATAAGGCCCAAATCTTTGTCCTCACAATTACAATGAAACATGTACAAAACAGACTCTTCTCTAAAAAGTTTCAAATTATATTTTATTTTAAACAATGAAGTCAACAGGTTTGTGTGAGAATATGGTTCTGAGGTAGGGGGTAGAAAACATCATTAGGCCAGTATGAAAACAATAAAACAGTATGAGACATCCTCTTTGATATAGTAAAACTTTTGTGTGTGTGTGTGTGTTACTGCACCTGGAGCAGTAGAGGGTATTTCAGCACTCGCTGCATGGGGACCACTAGCAAGTCTCTTAAAGTGAATTTCCCATTGTTAGCTCTCTTTGAACATTCCTGCAACACAAAGCTCATTTATTGACTCTGAAACACACTGTGACATCCACAAATCTTCAGACTTACAATTAGGATTAAGTAAAAATAAAAAAGCTTAGTACTCTAACTATGACAAAGGATGGTTGTGCACCTCTAACTTCAGCCGAACACCCTCTTTCTCCTTACAAATGAAGTCTAATTGGGAAATGGCTGTTTCTACATGGCTACAGTATTTTCCATACAGAAGAAGCCTAGAATACACAAAGCAAATGTTAGCAAAAAGTTAGTAATCATTGTAAGCAATATTAAATAATAATTTCCCTGTACAGCTCAAATTAACAAAAGATTCTACACAAATTATACACATCCTTCACTTTTTATGTTCATTTCTTTTTTCTCAATAAAAAAAACTTAACTTTTAATAATAACTTCTAAGAAATAACTTCTTTCGTCTGACATCAAGAGCGTTGTATTTGTTGCTCCTTAAAATGCTATTTATTATGCTATTTAAATCCATTCTATAGATTTTTCCACACACTCAGCATAGACTGTATTAAAACATGCACAGATACAGAGCGTGCAAATTCAAGCTGTATTTACACCTGTCTTTGTAAACAACGAAGATCTGGTACAGGTTTTCTGCATTCTTATTTTGAATTGAGTCTTGAATCTCAGCCATCAAGCTTTTGTGTACTTTAACCAGGTCCTGTAAGGCAAAATCATAAATGTTCCAAAAACAATATGAATTTTAGTCAAAAAGATGAAAAATTTAATAAATATGCCTGTAATAGGCCAGTAAATAAGTTGCTTTGAAGATAAGCAGCAGTGATTAACTAATCACATTGCATAGTGCACTACTCACTGGTATGTTGATGAAAATGTTATCCATTTCTGTTGCTGAGATAAACTTCATCAGTGGAATCATAAAGTACTGTTACAACAGAAAGAAAATATTTTTGAAGCTCAGTGTAAAAAGTTACATCCTAGATTGTTTAGCAACAGCGGAATATCTGTCTATCACTGGAAATGAAGTGCGGTATGATGAAATTCTCCATGCTGAGGATGTGAATCTCACCTTCTCGATGGTCTCCAGGGTCTCTGTGTATTTGGCTTCTGTCTGTTTGATCTCTGAGAGACAGCAGCTTCTGATGTCCACCTCGGCCTGCTTCTATCAACACAACTCATAGAACTAAGAGAAGACTAGAGCTGGAAGAACCAGTCTGATTTTCAGAAAAGGCTTTAAAAACATAGCTTATTAAAGTTTTAAGGGGTCACGATGCAAGTCACTCAGGTTGACACCTGTAGTGCTCTTCTAGTCCTGTAGTTACAGTGTACAGTAAATATACTTATAAAGACAGACAAAATGAGATCATATTTCTGGTGGGAGTATTTTTTTCTTTAATCAACACTTTTATACATTAACAGAGTATGACACAGATAGCTGTACAAATATGAAATGACTTCAGTAATATAGTAAAACAAATGTGTGTGTGTATGCGTGTGCAGTCATTTAGGTACCGTTTGAGATGCAGCGGCATCACTTCTCATCAGATCTTCATAGACCTCTCCTCCTTCCATGTCTCCATACACAGGGTCATAAATATCCTCTTCCAGTTCCTCACTGTCCACACAAATACACACAAATGGATTACATTTTAGAATTGCTATGCTCAATTCAAACACACCAACTTTATACCAATACACAGTGGCCCTAAACATAGCCAGCAACCCAGTCTCAAGAGCTATACAGGTAATCGACAGTAACCACACATATACAGTAATGCACAATGTAAATTAGGCTTGTTACAGATCGTCCCTGACACAATTAAAGTGCACCTTTTCAACTGCAGACACCAATGGTTAATGAAATTTTATTTCATGTGCGTTTTATATTGAACATGGTAGCAGTATTTCATCAAATGATTGAGAAGAGCACTAACTAGCATGTCCAGACACATGATGTACAGATATAATACATTTCGGAATGTAAAAGAACTGATTCATGTTCCTCGATTTTAGGACAGCTGTGGTGGAGCAATGGCGTATAGTCCCAACACAATATGCCAGATCACGGAATCCTGGAGGATGGGGAATTGCGAATTGGGTGCTAGTGCTAAACAACACAAATAATTTGGGCAAATAAGCAGTGCTTTTATTTGATCTCATTCTTAGTTAATGTGACCTATACACCGGTTTTAGACTAAGTGGGTCAACATATAAGGACATGCAGAGCTCTATTTCCACAGAAGTCTTCTCTGTTCCTCTTTTCACACTCACCATTATTAATCAGCCATTTCCTTTCATCCCACACACCACTTGCGTAGGTTATGGGTCTCATATAATACTGGAAATATAAATTGTTCATTTCTGGAGTTTATCAGAAACTTCACATCTACATACGTGGGTGAGGAAAACCACAAGTGCAGATGAGATTCATCTGAACCCAGTATCTCATTTTGGTTCAAACACATAACAAGTGCCCATTGAGGTTTACTGAGAGTCATACGTACTCAATGAGATCTGCCAAATGGATGTATACGTCTTCATTTTCACTACTTTCCTCTGTAGGAAATGCTCTGTGAAGTTGGAAAAGAAATTGATTAAGGGAGATTTGTATATTTCCATTTGATTACTATTGATTTATACTCCTTAATACTCCTTATACTCCTACCTGATTCCTGCCTGTTGTGCAACAGGGGTATAAGAGAGTTTGGATAAGGTGTCAATGACCTGAAAAAAACAAAGCATAATGTGTGGTTTTGATTTTGATTATAGCCTGAAAACATAATAAAACTCCTGGAATAGAACTCCAAAAAAAGTAATAAATTGCTCAAATTGCTTGTCCTGTAGTACTGTAAAAGTGGAATTCCAGTAAACAGTATCTACAAAGTGTAAGAATGTAAGTCTGTAAGTGTACATAGAGCATCATTTTAATAAAAAGACACAAGATTTACAAATAGATTACTTAAGTTAATATGAAGTATGTATGCTGTTTGTGATATGTAAAAAATGATTTAGCTATTAACTCCCACAGTAACGTAAGCTTATGTCTACTTTAAAATTTAATTATCTTAATTTTGTTCTGTTTAACACCCTGTGTTAAGTGAGAGAGAGGGTGTAAAATGGTTAAAAATAGTAATTAGACTTTTAATTTAACAATAACAAATATAAGCTATGACCCTTGATTTAAGAAAAGGTCAACATCAAAAATTAGAAAAAAGCTATACATAAAATGTAGCTAGTGTGCTTAATGTTTAACGTACGCTTTCTAGTTTAAAAGTTATACCTGTCATAGTCTGAGTGTCTATTTATAAAAGAGAATGCTATTAAGGAGGCATTGTCAAACTTAGGAAAGGAAGTGGTCTAGCGATGCCATGCTAGTCTTCTTTCACAAGTGTGGGCTTTTGTTTTCTTTGTTTTCAGTTACAGTTATGCACAGACAGAGACATACACAGTGGCATACTGGTCACACACATGCAAGCATGCACGCATACATATTTACACACATAAATACAAAGATCTAGATGATAACACATCTGGGTTTTCAACTCTCGCCTCTAAACACCTGTAGAAAACCAAACCTGCTTCCTCAAGTTATTTTTAGACAACATGTTCTCATCTACTCATTCTTCCTTCTTTGTGCACCCTAAACAACACCAATTTTTTGCTTTCGATTGACGTTCACATTCTATTAATCACTGCACTTCAAAAACAGTGCTTTTGTTACTGTACCATTTGTGGCTACATTTTAACCAATGGATTTGCAAATGCCATTGAACTGTTTGAAGCATAGACCTGCAAAACAGCAATTCCTGCATTGCAGATTCATCTAAATGCTACATTTCACAAAGTATGAGGAAAAATGACAGATTTGACCTATCAATAATATAGCCTGTATTACAAATAGCATCACTGTAGTTTTCCACACATCTACTATTTTACCAATTAAGAATAGTAAAGCTATCAAATCTATATGCAATACCACAAACAGAGGTACAGAATTCATGCAGTGTTCAAAAGACAAATCAAAACTTAAATGCTGTGTATACAAACTATTTATATGAATCGTACCTATAGATTATACGTCTTTAACATAGCAACCCTTTGCCTACATCAAAGCTCTGCAACTTGAGTTATCTGTCAGGAATGCTTTTAAAAAAATATATAACTGTAGGCACAGTTTAAACTTGCTTACAAGACTAATTTCAAGCATTTAGGCACAAACCTTTAGATCAAAAGGTTCTGAGAACAACAAAAATTTAGACAAGCGTCTTTAATCTATTGACTGGAAGTGTATAATGTAAAGCTATGATGCCGGATGCAGGCTGTAGCTTTGCAAGCTTTGAGGCAGACTGCAGCACAATGTAAGTTGTGATCATAAAGCAGCACAGAACTAATCTCTTCAGATCACGCACAGCTGTATTTCAATTCTAAAACCGTGTGTAAATGCATACAATGTATTTTACGTATTTCCCTAATAATTCCTCATTTTGTTATGCGTCACCCATTCCTCGAATGTTCTTTATATATGTTCCTTTTGCTATTTGCCTGCTTGGCAAAAATCTACAGAATCTACAAGGCTAAGAACATATGAGAAAACATGGTAAAATGAATGTGTTTAATGCGTCTAGATATACAACCGCCATTTTGCCTCCCATTTTGTTTCTAGAAAAAGGATTTATCAGAGTTTCCTGTGTTTCTGTGGCTTAACCCCTTTTCAGAGAAAAGTAAAAAATACAGCACTGTTTAATCTGAGTTAGGTCTTGACTCTATTGCCTGTCTGGGGAATTTAGAAATCAGGGGTATAGCCATCAGATACTTAATGTGGTTATGTACAAAACATTCCATCCATTGCACCTTAAGCATTATTGTGACTGAAGAATAAATAAATGCAGCAAATCACAGCACAATCAATCTATCAAAACAATGCACTTGGTCCATTCTTCCATTGCAATGAATTGAAAATGACAAAGGATTCAATTTAAAGGTTAGTCAATCATTGTTTTGGGAATGTAAAGATACTTTGCAATAAGACTCCCACAAACATTGATTTTATATGGATGTGTTATCTGACTGTGAACATACTAGCCCAGTAACCTAATAATCAGAGACTGCCTAGAAGGGGTGTAGTAATCCATATCTCTGTTTTGAAAGGGGGATGACTGAAACAAAATACATGTTTAGACAGCTGGAGCTGTGAGGTTTTTTACTGAAACTGCAAGATGAAAAGTGAGAAAATGTGAAAACCATGTCAATCTCCAAACAGCTTTTTGTGGTCATGAAGACATAAGCAATCCTGGGTAAACATTAGTTGCACCAACCTGTAAGGCTGTAGAGAAACTATTTAAGAGCAATTTATTCCTTACGCTTCGCTAAAGCAAATCAGCAACTATTAAGCATAAACTGAATGTGCACAAATATCACTGGGAGGATGAAAACAATACAAATTATGTCATGCACCAAATGACTTAAGCAACATTTCCTACTTGAACCTTCTGATACATTCTATTTAGAAAAATAATGCTATATGTGATTGGACATGCTGAGGCAGAGTTTGGCATAATAAATTCTAAACAAGGTCAATCTGTTTGGATGCTGCAGAAATGATGTTTCTGGAGTTATTTCTTAGTGTACAACCAAACTTTTTTACCATTTCAGATTTTAAGCTCTTCAATTTGCAGTGCCAAATCTGAGCTGTGCCATGTTCTAATTACTTCATATTTGTATTTAAAGCTGATTTAATGGATGTAACAGGCGTACTTACAAGGCTAACATAAATGTACATATTAGTAGACCTCTGCCAGGGTAAGATTATTGAGATGGATTAACCTTGAGAACACGCTGAGAATTATAAATGGGGCAAAACACTAACTTACTAAGTATTAAGTGCTAAGTTACTAAGTCCAAGTAAATTCATTGAAACTGAATATACTGCAAGTTGCTTCGGATAAAAGCATCTGCTAAATTCATAAAATGTAACCGTATAAAAGGGGTAATATATTTTTATTGTATAGCTATCTCATTATATATTTAAATAATGCAATCAGATTGTCTCATTTAAGGTTGTAGTGTTTTATCACATTACACTGTGACTAGTTACTAGTAAACAAAATAAAATGTTTTAAAAACAGCTTAGCTAATGTCATGTAGTTTGATGTATAGTATGTTTTAAAAACAGCTTAGCTAATGTCATGTAGTTTGATGAATAGTATCATCACTTGTTGTTAGTTCCTCCCAACATATCTGCCGTTTATGACATATCATACATTATTGCAGAAAACAACATGCTATGAAAATATACAGCCAACGACACCGCTTAGATCCATTAACACACTTAGCCCTATATATACACCACATTTCTCTAGCCATAAATCTCAAAACCACAGTAAGCTGTTGTTTTCAGTGCGCTGTCTGTTCTCCTTGTTGTACTGTAGCCCTACATGGTTTTGCTGATGACTCTGCATGGCTGCAGATTTGTGCTATAATTCAAACACAACTTTGTGCTATAAGTCATTCCACTTTGTACTACACCTGCTATATATTGTTGACAATGACAATAAAAAACATCTTAACTTGACTTCTGACACTGGCTGAACTCATCTGTGTACAATACTAGGACACTTCATTTTATATATGTTTAACCCCACATGAGGTCAGACCATGAGCCACTGCACTGAATAGAAAGAGAACTGCTAGAAACAACCTTCTGGAGTAAGTTACCCCTGTGGCTGAGGGAGTTACTATATTACCAGACCAGAGCTTGTACATGGGAAGGTTGGGGAAATAAATGAGCTATTTATTACAGGTGACCTTCAGAGGGCAGGCCACAACAACACCAGCCAATCATTTACAAGTGTCTGAGATTACAAGAAGAGGCAGATTGTGTTCACTGCATTGCATTCAAATGTTATCTGTTATCAAAGAAATTACTTTGTAGAGATAGAGATACGGTTTTAAAAATGTATTTATTCTTATGGTGGTACACCCATTCGTTTCTGGTCATGGTTTATTATTATAATAAAGATCAGAAAGAGTAAAATTAAAAACTGTACAAAATTGTAGATTAGATTGTAATCTCTCTGGTCAGCTCTGTCACCCCCATCAATACATGCCGTCTGACCTATATTTAGTTACTGATGTTTTTAATCTCATTTTCTCTCATCTGATTTCACTGCAAATTCTATGGATATATTCAATGATCAAAAATAAAAAAGTGTAAAAGTGGTGTAATGTTTAAAAAATAAACAAATACTTTTTTAATTACCTTTCCAAAATCACGGACATCAAAGAGATCGAAAGCATCAAATAAATCACTCTTCTTCATCCCAAATGCTTCACAACAAGCAGACAGGAATGTCCGGATGTTTTTTAGGCAGAGGAACTGAATAAAAAAAAACATGATTCATTAAAAGTCAGTACAAAAATATGAAGATGTTTGATAACATTTAAGACCATCAAGGAAGTTCAGGTTTTTTTACACCATTTTAGCTTTGTTTTTAATTTGCTAAATTTGGCATTATTTGGCACACAAATTTACGCCTCAATTTACAAAGAATTTTTTTATTGTGATGGTTCAGCTACAATTACAACACAATTTATTACAATACAACAATATTTATTCACATTAGTGAATATGAATTATACAATTTGTTACGATATTTATACAACACAGGATGTTAATTTTACAAGTCTAAAATACCTTCAGACAGAGTTAATGCTTACCGCTACACTGTCTGTGTGCATGCACTGTATGTGTGTTTACATTACACATTATCAACCTGCACCAGCAGACAATATCAACAAAATCGAAAAATCCTTTTTGGAAACGAGATTATAATGACATTTGACATTTTATATGTGGCATACATTAGTTGTAGCTAGTTGTAACTTGAGGTTATCATGGAAAAATTCTAGGGCTTGCGACAATTTAGTGAAATCATTAAGGCTAACAGATTAGTGAAAGCAAAATATTCCTACTGTAGATAGGGAAATAAAATTTCCTAGTAATTACAAACACTCTCTGATGCCTAAAACATGCAGCTGACATGCCACATTTCTGCTTTTGTGAGTTTCTATACTATCAATGAACAATAATGCAATCTGTAAAAACAGCAGAATACATTTACATTTATGCATTTGGCAGACTCTTTCATCCAAAGCAACTTACAGTACGTTCATCGTATACATATTGGTATGTGTAATCCCTAGGAAGTGAACCTTTGCACTGCTAACACAATGCTCTACCAGCTTTTACAGGAACACTAATTACAGATTTCTCACAACTCATATCATTTCATAAGGCTAAAGATCTCCAGTTCAAATCAGTTCAATTTGTTTGAGTTGGTTCAGACCACTGTTGGTTTGATCTATGCCAAAGTCTTAAAAAGACATCACTCTGTAAAGATATTTTTAATTTGTTAAAAATACTGCTAAGACTACTGAACATGATCAATTAATTGAATTTAAATAAATGAATAACATTAGTTCTTATTTATTTAAGGTAATGTGCATCTACTCCAGAGCTAAATTTCCAGAGCATAAAATCTGACAAGCGTATACAGGCACTTATCCACAATTATCAAAATACACCCTTTTTATGAGTCAGATAACTGACAAACTGTCAGGAATGTCAACTATAATGTCGTTGCAAATTGCTCTTTTCCGTTGTCTGATGGGGACTGACTGGTCAATGCAGGGCGGTGGCTGGATTTGTGCGTTTAAAAATCAGTCAGATCAAAGTTGTGATTTTATCAGGTCACTGGAGTAAAACGGGACATGGGGGAAAAGTCGTTAGGCCCTGGGCAGAATGCCTGAGACTTAGTGCTAAACACTTGCTTACAGCAGCAAATCAGACAGGGCATTCATCCGGACCACTTGGGTCCTTACCAAGAAATGATGTTCATTTAAAAATTGTTTCATTAGCTCTGTTTACTCAATTTGTTTAGAGTTCAGCCTGACTATATGAATTGACTGAATGAGGCTGTAATGTATACAAAGAGTTCTGTGTATTTTTGCCACTAGGCCCTTTGTAAAGAAAGTCTATACTGCCACTGGCACTGGGGCCACTTGTAGTAAAGGCACTGAGTAGTACTATAAACCCCAACACTAACAGTAGCCTACTATTTTATAAAACTTGTAAGCAATGTGAAAATTATATTGATCCACTATTATGCAAGTTAAAAATGCTCTGAGGTATGTAATATACGGCTCACACATCATACAATGTATGGGCCGTCATATACACTGTATTGTCAAATCAATGCTCTTCTATAGCAGTCAAAATGTAAAGTATAGCCCATAGATAATGTTTTAATAAATGCAATGCATGTTTTATAATAGGTCATATAAGCAATTAAAGTATACACTGCACAGTAGACTGTATTGTTTTCGCTTACCTGTGACATCTGCGGTCTGAGATTGATCTCTTTAAGGTTAATGATGTCGGCTTTGAGATTGTTTAGCAGCTGGCACAAAAGGACCCCATCTCGAAGCGTTTGCGCTAAATCAAATACCTGCGCCGATTCCGCCGTAACCCGGTGATTCCGGGGCAAAACTTTACAATTGATCAGCCATAAACTGCACTGCCTCCAGTACTCCATAGTGCAAGATTAAAATAACTTGTTAAATTATTTTAACACAGTTTAATGAAAGTAACAAGAAGGAGCATTCAAAACAGAGCGCAGTACTATACTTGAGCATCCGTCTTTTTTCTCTTTGAGCTGGCGCCTTGTTGCCAAACTCAGACTTGTGCGTACTAATTTGGGTCTACTAGGACTATAAATCCCTTTCAAAATAGTTACTAAACCTAGTACGTTAAAGGTTCCGCTCATGTATAATAATTGTGTCACTCAGTGTTGCTTGATAATCTTCCAATGTCGAAGTCTTGACTTATGAATAACCAGATATTTTGATGACGCAGTGTACTGAACGTCCAATGGCGAAGGCTCATTTCTTGAATATTAAGATAAGGCTTCAGCATAATCGTGAATTTGCCCCTAGTCAACCTATCAACTTCGCTTCCTCTTCCGTTGGTTCCGTTAGTCACTATTTGATGGGTACTTACAACTATTATATTATATTATAACAAACTATTATATTTAATAGTTATATAGCAGTATAATATATAATAGTATATATAATATATTATATAAACTATTCTTCTTCTTATTATTATTATTATTATAAATGTGTTGTTTAATAAATGTACTGTATTTTAAGGCAGTTTTTTAAAGTGCACAGTCTAGGGAAGGGGGACATTCAAGATGGATTAAGCATGGCTCCGAGATCTGCTCATTTACTATACAATGTTGAAGAAGTGGATTTGGGAAGACAAATTCATGCATACCAATGCACTCAGCAATGCCATTGTACGTATTTAAACGTATATACATATTTATTTTTTGAATCTTATATTAGCTACTAGGAGAAATATGCCCTGATAATGAACTAAAACACTCCCCAATAATAAATGATTAATACATAATAAATTCTTGTTTTGTAAATTCCAGTGGAATTTTTATTTTAAGATAAAATTATCGAATTACATAATTATAGAATTACAACTTTTATAGTTAGAAACCAAATAAACCAAATAAAATATATATCTTGTTTCTTGAAAAACACAAATAATGAGAAAAACTAATTCGAGAGAACTAATTCGACCCTAATTGCGAAGTTATTTGCTAGTTATTTGCTATCTGTATATAACCTTAAGCCATAACCAAACCCACGGTCTGTTCGGCAATCTACAACACTGCACACGCTGTGTGACGTCGTATTGTCACGTGCTATTGTTAGCCAACCAGCAACACTGTATATTATGTTTCATAACAAGTGCTTTCACGTTCAACGTCATTATATAACTTGCAAACTTCGGACTCATTTATAACGATATATTCTAAGGTGAGAAAGTATTTTTGTTCTGAACGCTATTAGCTATAGTTTTGAGTTTAGTCATATACAGTGGGGACAAATTGCATTGCATTGTTGATTGTCAATGCTGGGGTAAGTTTGCATGTACAGCTGCTTTAAAACGTCTCTTCTGTTTTTATCTTTCTATCACAGATGGCCCTTGCCATAGCTGACAGGGCTATTGGAGCAATTATTGGTGCAGCTGTTGCCGATGCTGCAGGTTAGCATTTGTTACAAACGCATAAGCTATTGTGTGCAATATGAAGCAAAAGATAATTGCTCAGCAACAAAACACGCATTTGACAACATACTACATGTTTGTGTGACTGTGTATTTACATAAGCACTGAGTATTACTAATTAATACCATGTTTGTGTGTAGCCTGTTGTGCATGACATTGTTACGTGTCAGATATGGACACTGTTATGTAGTGTGATTATTTTTCATTTACCTTTAGCACAACCACTCCACTGGGTCTATGATCTGCAGAAACTCAGTGGTTTACTTTCTGAAACCCCTCAGCCAGAATTCCGTCCAGACTCTGCCAATCCATTCTATAGGAGAAACACTGGACAACAGAGCTGCTATGGAGATCAAGCTTTTGTGCTCCTGGAGTCTCTGTCTGAGTGTAAAGGTACTTAATTTCAGTGAATTAGATAATTAGGTATAATGTAGAGTGGTGACACTGAATCTGATAATATTTGTTGCCCCATGTTGGCATCAGTGTTATGCTCCAATGTTTGTGGGGCGGTTGTGACCTAATGGTTAGAGGTTTGATTCCCAATGCTGGCACAAAATGACTGAGGTGCCCCTGAGCAAGGCACCCTTCTCCCATTTACTCTCCGGGCACCACAGTGATAGCTGCTCTGCAGTGTGGGTTCAATATTCATAGGTATGGGTTAAATGAAGAGGTCACATTTCATGTATGGGTTACCATATACAAATATGTCACTTTCACTTCACTTTGTGGTACACTAACTGTTAATTTATTTGATTGTTTATTTAAACAGGTCTGAATGTAAAAGATTTGATGCAGCGCACCTACAAGTTCTTTGGGCCTGGATCTGAATATGACACACCACTCAATGATCCGTACAGAGACAAAGGAGGTACATTTGTTTTATTTTTGCGTTCATTTTAAAATGTACAATCATATTTGATTTGTTTATTGCTCTGTGATAACACTGACAAAATATTATTTTTAAAATGTGATTATTTAAATTATGAAAATGATTATTATTATAGAAAATAATTCAGATATTTGTAATGGACCTGCACATCTGTCATTTTGACTGTGCACACAGAAGGTGAGATTTGTTTTTGTTTTTCTAAATTATTCATGATATTTATTTTTCCTTAAGCTCCCAGGCCTCAACTACCTATTGAGGGACCCTGGAGACAGGCAAGTCTTAAGAGCTTCATTAAAAATGTGGATGCAGGCAAGGCAGAAACAGGTACTTTCTGTTAAGACATTGACTTTTCTGTTGCACAGAAATATTGTGTTTCTATCTTCATTTGAATCATCTACATTGCATTCTTTTTCATTATTTAGATAATTCTTCTTGAAATATGTTTATCAGGTGTATAATTAGGATGCTCTTAACACACATTGAAATTGTAATGTATGTAAATTAGAACTAAAATAAGAGAGTACTGTGACACTTTTCAGGTTGTGAAACTGATACCCAAATAGATGGAGTGGCAAAGTTGGGTCCCATTGTAGCATGCTATGCTGGAAAGCCAGAGATGTTGGAGAAGGTTGAGGAAGCCACTCGTGTCACTCAAAACAATGACCTGTGTGTGGCTGTAACTCTTGCTGCTGCAAGGTTGGTATTATATATGATTGATGACAAATGATAAGAGAAATATATTGCAAATGACTTAGGCCATAAATAGGCCATTTTATTTTCTGTAATGTTTCCATTTTCACATGTTTCCAAAATGATATTTCACCAACTTGATTGGCAGATAAACAGATTAAAATATGCTTATCAAAATGTGTCACATAAAAAGCTACAATCTGTAACTTTATGATTAATCATGAACAAAAATCTGTAATTGACCAGGTACATCACAGATCAGTTTAAAACTGTCTCTTCAGTGTTTCATACAGAGATGGTGATAGAGGGTCAAAAGTTCTATATTGCAGCTTTAAAATGGAATAGAAAAATTATCTGATGCTAAAAATCGCTCCTTCTTTAGGTTCTTGGAGCATTTTATCCTGAACGGCCCTGATCCGAAGGCCATGGATGCAGTACTGAAACAGCTCAGTGACCCAAACAGAAAAAACCCTCAGGAGTTGGACAAAGCTATAATTGGTATAAGCTACTTGATTTTGTTTCTAATATTCTGAGCTGGATGCTTAGCCACAGATGAAGCTTAGAATTTGATTAATAAGCATATATCGCTTAGAATCAGCTTGAGTCAGGAGTATTGATGTGTCATCTGACACTGGGGCTCTGCAAATATCACATTGTGATGTTTATTATTTTGTGATTTCTATGATTTTTTTATTTAGGGCATATTCATCAAGTAAAGGAGAATCTGAGCAAGAAACCCAAAGAACTCATTCCCACAGTGTTTCCAAACACCTGAGGTTAGTTGCTGTCTATTTACCTTTAGCTAAAGTCTTCAGCAAGTATAGAATCAATATTAGGTACACACACACTATACAGAAGGCCATGTTTCCTTAGCTGAAGCATTTAGTCCTGTGTTTATGTGAGTTTATTTGACCTTAGCATCTGTATCATGTCTCTCAGGTTTGCCTGGTGCATTTTAAGCAGCGTTGCATGGAGTTCTGACAGCCAATGGCTTTGAGCAGGCTATTCGGGACACCATGAGCTGTGGGGGATGCACCTGTAGCAGGAGCTCCTTTATTGGGGCCTGCATTGGGGCTCAGGTATCGCATTAGACCACAATTGTGGCTTGAATACTACAAATAGCCTGCAAAGTAGGATCAAATCGTTTTTCTTGATACTGTTGAGTTATAATTTTAACACTTGAGCAGAACTGAGCAGTCCATTTAAATCTTGTATTTGTAATTGTATTTGTTCAATTTGATTCAATACATGACAAAATGAATATGCATAGTTTCTCTTTGTGAACTGTAATGACTGTTAATATCTAATTCTTAATCTTGTTGTCTTAGATTGGACTTGAAGAAATCCCAGCTTCATGGAAGAGCAAGACTTTGCGATATAACACTTTGCTAGATCTAGCAAAAAAAGTTGTTAGTCTACAACAGAGATAAATAGAAGAATTAAATTAAACATGTTCTCCTGGTTTTGCCTACAGATCATCTTCTATGGCCGTTGTGATTTGATAAGACAATTAATGAAAGTTTTACCTTTAAACAATGTAAAGTTAAAACATGATACCTTTGTTCTATTAAATCGCAGCAGGGCATGCTGAAAGTGATATACATTGTGGCATTAAACAGAAATATATTGTGGCATTAAACAGATATGAAGGCATTTGGTGTTGTTCAATTGTACTTTGGTGTAACTACAATTAAGCTAATCAACAGATAGGACACTAACAGAGTTTCTATTATTATACTTCCCACTCTAGCTAATGATGCCATCTAGTGGAAATTGGGAAATATTTACAAATGCATAGCCTTCAATACAGTTTAAAAAAAATATTAAAAAATCTTTCAACACAGAAGAATAAGCTTATATATAGGAGAAAATAAAAAAAACAGTATTGGTAAAAAAGACCAGTACATTTCCTGAATCTTCTAATATATGAGGTACAACGTATACTGCTAGTATTATTTGATTATTATCGAATTTCTATTTATTCTGTTTATTCTGTTTTCTTATTTATATTTTCATAATTTTTCATTATTATATAGAAATGAATTCAACGTCATCTTTATTTTCTATGCTTTTATATACATCCTATTTAAATTCGTTTTTAAAATAATGATAATATTATTACTTTGTAATCATGCTGCAGTAATATTTTGTTCAAAATTTAGTATGATTCCCATAAAGTGCGCAGGTCACTTTGATTTGAAACACGGCCGTTGACTGACTTTGAGTTTGCTCTTCCTCTTTACGCTCACTCACTCACTCACTCACTCTCAACAGCTGCTTCTCCATGTTAGCTTCTACAGTACACTACTGACAGAAGCTATACTCACACAGACCGAAAAGCTAAAACCATAGTTTAACGTATTTATTTTTCGCTAGTTAACCTCCTAATCGCGGTATTTACATGGACTTTAAGCTGTTCACGACAAAACGATCTAAATTAGCAACTGTCGAACGAAGAAGGGCTGTAGCAGGCTAATCTGTGTTTGCTAACAGGTTCGGTTCAAAAACGTCAGTATTTTCATAAACATACAGACATGGAGTTTAACGTTAGACGGCTGGCAGCTGATGCTGGTACCTTCCTCAGTCGTGCTGTACAGGTAATGACTTCATAAACACTAAAGAGATCTTGTTGATCTTTGTTGTTAACCATTTCTTAACGTCAGAAACATAAACACGTTCATTTCTATATGTGGACTTTGATCTGGTTGTTTATTGCGTGTTATAAGCACTAAATATGTCTATTACTGTATGTTTAGAGCACTGAGTAACAATTCGAAATATAATGTGGTAACTGTCATTACTGTAGTAATGCATTGTAATAAATGCGTCAAAGGTGGTGTCTCAATCGGTGTAACCTGGGCATGCCAAAAATGCTGTATAGATTGATAAATGCTGTATACAACAGAATTGTAAGAGAATACTAGAACATTGGAGATTGAAAATACTAGAAAATTATAAATGACTAGGCAACTGTCATGTGTTAAATATTAAATGTATGAATTATGGCAAAAAGTCAAATGTCACGTGAACTGTTGAGTTTAAAACCAAATGTAGCAACTGTGTGTCAAATTGGGCATTTAATTGCTTTGTGTGTGTGGTGTAAGTTTACAGAGGAGAAGCTTGGCCAAGCAGAAAGGACAGAATTGGATGCCCACCTGGAGACACTTTTGACCCGGGCAGAATCCACTAAACACTGGACAGAGAAGATCATGAGACAGACAGAAGTTGTGCTTCAGCCTAACCCTAGTAAGTAAATACATAAAAAACCTGAAGTCAAGTCACTGTTAAAAGACATGTATTGTCAATTCAGAGGAAGTGGACTATGCAAGTCAGGGTTACAGTGTTAAGTCATGATATTATTAAACCAGATATTTTGAGGGCGTTTTCACATATCTTTTCAGCAAATTAAAAAATTTCTTACATGTGTGATGTCCGTAAACTCAGAAATACATTCTGTCTTGTTTGTGGTATTTGCTTTGGCTTTCAGAAGCACACAGTTTAGTTCCTTTGGCCTAGTCAGTGTCTTGTAGACGAATATAAAGGAAATCAGCCCTATTTGCTCTGCACTTCACCACACTGCATAACAACATGGAAGAAGATTAACCTTCCACACACATTAAATTTGACTTTATAAGATTTTCAGCAGTGGATTATGGGCCCTGCTTAAGAGGATGCATGTGGTCTCATCTGACTCTCACCGGCCTTAATTGAGTTTGTCTGATGTGGGCAGATGTCAGGATGGAGGAGTTCCTTTATGAGATGCTGGACAAAAAAGTCCCAACACGTGCCAGCAGCCACGAGTTGCTGGGGGAGTGCATGATTGACTCAGGGCATGAGTTTGGACCTGGAACTGCGTACGGTATGTTTATTACATATTCACAATATACTATAAGCTTGTGTTTTGTTTGGTATTTAACTCAAGCATTTATGCATATAGAGGCTAAGAACGCAACAGTTTTTTCTTGTCCTCTACTTTGATTGGGTGTGGACAACACTTCCAGTGTCAAAGATGTCTCGTTTTGCTGTGTGCTACAGGAAGCGCTCTCATTAAATGTGGGGAAACTGAGAAGCTGTTAGGCAGCGCAGAGAAAGAATTAATTCAGAGCTCTGCTATCAATTTTCTCACTCCCTTTAGAAACTTCATCGAGGGTGATTTTAAAACCATACAGGTAAGTGTGTCAGATCACATGTCATACCTTTATGCATTATTCACCAACTGTGTGCATGTTTGTTTGTAAAACTTGTATACAAACACTTATAAAATCAAGTCACTTATAAAAACAAACACTTATAAAATCGTATAAAATAATTTAGGATACAATTTACAAACTCAATCACATAAGCAAAGAAAGCACAGACTGTTGATGGGCTTAGAAACATTATATCAAATGGATGTACAAGAAATGTGTTACACAAGCCCTTATTTGGAGAGGCTTGGGTGTGTATTATGCTAATTAGTAACTGAGAGCCTGCGCCTCCTTGCTTAGAATAATCCAGATATATCTGCATTAAAAGGAGCATATGCACCTATTGTGAACCTGGTTAAAATGGCCATTTCTAAGTCAATGTCTTCTTTACAGAAAGAGAGAAAACTGCTTCAGAACAAGCGTCTGGATCTGGATGCAGCCAAAAACAGACTGAAGAAGGCTAGGGCGGCTGACGCTCGTGCTGCAGTTAGTATTACACACACACACACAGCATTGAATGTCAGCAGTTTTATTTTTCAGTGGAATTTCCATCTTAACCATATGTTCAGTTTTTACACTCTGCTTATTTAAGACTTTAGAGAAGAGAAACTCATAGTAAAAGATGAGCTGTTTTTTTTCCTTATGATGGCTGCCTACCCTTAGCACAGTGAAGGTGCTCGTGTTTAATGGCATCGACACTGGTCTGTACTAGAGATCGCCCTTTTCCTAAGCCTGAGTGCTTACTGTCTGTGAATTTCTAACATGCCTTGTTCTGCCAGTGCTCTCTCATTATATTTCTGTCTGTTTGCTTGACTGCCTCCGTCTGAAGGAACTGAACTCAACCCCTCCACTGGGAGAGGAGTATGTGGCTCACTTTTCTTACATGCTCAGCTTCTTGCATGTCAGGTGGCTAAAGGTTTGTCTGTGGTGCCTAATAAAACATCTGCCCTCTTTTGCCCTTTTCAAAATGTCCCATCTTTAAGAGACGCTGAAGGTCTTTCTGTGGGTAGAACATTTCATGTTCAAAACCACATTAACCCGAAAGCATACTTTTATTTTAGCAGATCTCAGACAACAGATCTTCTTTTTTTGTGATAATTTATACCATCAAATACCTCAGTGTCAACTTTATAAGGGCAACAGATTGCAGTCTTGTGTCCTGTGTGTATTTTTTTGCTGCCAGCATATGACTCATTATCCGAGTCTATGAATCACTTTCTGCAGTATGATTAGGGTACAGGTACAGACAGTATGTTCCTGCTAATTTAGTTTCTTCTTAGGAAACCTAGGCAGCAACATAGGTGCCTTGTTTTCTCAAGGTAATTGGAGAAAAAAATCAAGATCAACTGGTTTGTTGAGATAACTTGTTTTGAGATTAAAGGGAAAAAAGTTGGGAAAAGACAAAAAAAATGTTATGTTTGGAATACAGTTTGGAATGAAATTCTATGTTTGGAAAGTTATTGTTTTTATTTGTTGCTGCTACAGATTAAATTTTTTTGTATTGTTGTAGGATGTAGCTCCTACCTCTTATGAATAAATATCAGAAATGCCTTGTTATATAATGCTATAAATAGCTCTACAGCATACTTCTGATAGCCATTCCCATAAATGATTACATAATTAACATTATGCATTTAAATCAACAATGTTTTAAAATACATATAAAATAGTTTATAATATAGGGTTTATTACTGCATGACTGCACGTGTTAAATGTGTTTAGTTCATGTGCCATATGTTACGGTATGCACACTTGTTATTGGATGATTCAAATTTTTGTATCCTGTAATTCCTTGTAGAAAGTTAAGTTTTCTCCTTGTATGCAACTCCCAGTGAATGTGTTTGTGCATGAATGGTTACATCATTAGCCTCCTCTTGCATAACTAATGCAGACAGTTATGAAAGCTAACTTTCTGTGAGTAGTGCTCAGTGTGGTTTGGGTGTAGTTGTTTTCCTCTACCTGATGAGTTTGTCATTGTTTCTGAATGCTGGCCAGCTGTGGACTGAGGAGGTGCAGCAGGTAAGCGGGAGATGCATTCACACCCCTCAGTCTCCCGACACACCTTTGTCAGGGAAACAAGGAGTGGTCCCTTGGTATCTTACAGCAATCCTGCCTATGACCTCATGATTTAAGGAACAAGGAACTGCACTGTAAAATACAAATCAACTTGTCCACCAGGGGGAGCTCTGTTGTTTATAATCCAAATTGCGCCTATGTCGCATTTACTTCTTGCACAGAAAGCTGCTCAAATAATGCGTTGTTAAAATTATGCTTATGTATATGCATCTGAGTTAAGGTTATTTTTGTGTTTCCGTCAGGCAGAGACAGAATTGAGGATAGCACAGAGTGAATTTGACCGGCAGGCTGAGATCACCAGACTCTTATTGGAGGGCATCGGCAGCACTCACGTATGCAACCTTATGGTATCCTATATATTCAGTGTGTGTATTTATATAATACAAATATGTATGTGTTCTGTGCTCTGTCCTGTCAATTCAGGCTCATCACTTGCGCTGCCTGACTGATTTTGTGGATGCTCAAGCTGCATATTATGCACAGTGTTACCAGTACATGGTCAATCTGCAGAAACAGCTGGGAAGGTGGGACACATTACACTTCTATATCTTTATGCATACATTTTTCATATATATATATATATGAATACATGTACACTTGTGCCTTGATGTTTTATGATAAATGCATACATAATAAACACATATCTGTTATTTCAACCAATCATTTTAAGAAAATCAGTGTAGAGGACCAATAATAACTTTCTTCTTTTTCTCCAGCTTTCCTTCCACATTCAGCTCTAATAACAATCAGCAGGGTGGGAGCTCTTCCGCCAGTGTCTCAGTTCCAACCGTACCGGCGGCCGCCTCACTGCCGGCTCCACCCCCCAGTCAGGCCTCACCCGCACTTAATGAATTGCGCAGCACCTCCGGCACACGTAAAGCCCGTGTTCTTTACGATTATGATGCCGACAACAGCAGTGAACTCTCTCTACTCGCTGATGAGGTAATCCAGTTTTTTAGATTGTTAGAAAACTTGGTGAATTATGACTGTGAGTTGAATTAGAACGGTGGATCAATGGTGAACGGTGGTCTTTAATGTGCGTGTTTGTGCTTGTCTCTCCCTGTCAGGTGATCACTGTGACCACTGTGCCAGGCATGGACTCTGATTGGCTAATGGGCCAAAGGGGAAATCAGAAAGGCAAAGTGCCAATAACCTATCTGGAGCTGCTCAATTAAGTTAGTTAGAGCAGCAGACGTTTTAGATGCGCCTTTGACAACAGTAGCACTCCAGATGTGATCATAGGATCATAAATAAATGTTGTGCAAAGCAATATCAAGTCTTCTACACTGCCATGTCTTATTGTGTGAATGCATCTGCCACTCAAGGGGTGTCATAGTAGCCTTACAGTAACTAAAAGCAGTCTGAGATTGCCAATTTCTCTGATTTATGTGCCAACAGAATTTTTTTATTGCTTAAACTAATTGATTTTGTCATAATGTGCTTATGGTGCTTGAATAAATATTTGATGAACGAGTTTGGTGTTGTCTGTTGTGAGCCTCTATTTTTCAGTTTTTTTAAGCATCTTGTTGCTTAATATGTATGTTGTTGTTCTTTTCATGTATTTCAGTCCCAGTTGCGATGTAAGTTTTGACCATAGGAACAGAGAACATTATTTTCATGGCATTATTTTCATTTTGTAAAGTTTCAGTTGCAAATCATAAATAAAGGAGGATTATATCAGTATCATAACACTTAGAAATGCTTTTTATTAACATACTTTATGTTCTGTGGTCAAAGGTAATTATACATATTTGACAACCGTCAAACATACTCTTTAATAGTACAAATATCTATCAGAATGACAGAATATTTAGAATTTTATTTGGGTTTAAAACGTCCATGTTGATTTTCACAGCAAATTCATGCAACCCCCATCACAATATCTGGGTTACGTTTGAATGGCACTTCAAAGAGAAGTTGGTTACTGAGGAGTTATTAGGCAGCAGAATCAAATGAGCAAATACATAAACCACTCATTTGAAACGGTAAGGACCAATGTGATTTTGTTCAATAATAATTTAGAGGCTTTATAAGGAGAAAGTTCAGATAAGTCGATAGTTGCATACACAAACTGACGTGATATTAACAGATTTCTTTTGACAGCCTTGAGGAAGTTAATACAGTAATAAATCTCAACACAATCTACTTATATCTTGTGCAGAACCCTTTAAACTTGAAACATCATGGGCCACACAAAAAGTATCAAATTACATACAAAAGCTAGTAGTTGGGCACTGTGGATAGCTGGCATACATTAAAAAAAAAGTAAAATAAATTAACCAACATATAAAGAAGTCCTTTCTTCAAGCAGAGATCTTTTGATGAAGCAGTCGAAGCATGTCCGTATGATTTGCAGCAGTAGTTGCGTTAGTGCTGTAAAGTTGCATTGCAGCTGGAGCGGTTGCGCAGCAGTATCTGTCTTTTCAATTTTAACGTAGCAGGAATGCCCTCCCACAATGTTCGACGATGCCTGGGAGTAATGCTGTGATTGTAACAACCCATAAAGTGCTTTCGCATTTGGACAATAAAAATAAAAATGTTACACTGGGATAAAAACACAAGTTCAGGCACAACTTCGAGTCAGGTCCCTCATTTTTTGAACGGTGTCAAGCGTCCAATGTTGTGCCAGAAATTGGAGGTCTTGCGTTTGGGTTCAGCCAACATAATGACCTGCTGCTGGGGCAGGGAGGTGGGGAGTGTGGGATGCTTCTGACGCAGCAAGAAGTCATAGTAGGGCCTGGTCACAGCTGCGGGGGACACAAACAAGCAGTCAGGACTATAGGAAACAACACCTAACATTGACCCTTTCCCAATCCCACATTTTATTGATTAGAGAACAGCATGAAAATAACTAGCATGTTTTTAGTAAGAGTAATAATTGCATGGGGTCAGTTTTGAGCATGGCAACATTACAGATATTATGTAAGGGTTTTAGTGTCTATTTGTAAAGAATAACGATGGATTACCAGTCAATTATGTAAACTAGAGTTAAATATGCTTTTAAAGCAGTTAGATCAGACTAACATACTCTGGAATTACCCTCTGGATTAACTACTCGATCGGCTCTCTACTTTGAGAGGACACCCAGGATATTGCCCTGCGCAGAACCCCAGGGGGCACCCTAACCCCCTGCCCCTGCCTACGCTGTGGGGCATCAGGGAGGAGAGGGGAAGTTAAGGTGGCTCTGGGAGCCAGAGGTCCTGGAGGTTCAGATAAACGTAGACACTTGGAAGTTTTTGGTTGAAGAAGTGAAGGAGCTCTGAGTGCCAGCAAGTGCTGTAAAGCTAAAGCTTTCCCAACACAACACACAAATATTATCAATGACGTGCTGCAGAACAAATGAACAGTGACCACACATGGCAGAACTCTATCAAGACATGCAACATACTATAATCATCTAAATCCTATTTGTCTTAAACATAAAAATGTTGACCAAAAAGTATTGAATATAAGAAATACAAGCATGTGATAATCTGCTGAAAGTCACCTTTGGGCTTCCCTGTTGGATGACTTTTGGATGCGTTCAACATCGCCTGCTTCTTTTGGACCTCTGTGATTGTAAAACCTTGTTAGGGGGAGAAACAATAACATTTATTAGTGTGATTTTTTCTGTGATTTTTACTCAACACTAAAACATTGGTGACATTCTATAATAACTTAATATAATAACAAGCAGTAGTTTACAACATTTCCAACTGATACAAAGATGAATCTAAAATAAATTAAAAAATATTAATGTACAATAAAAAGTGAAACATGTTAATATTTCAAACTGTTCATGTTAACTAATACTCTAATACTCTTATATACTCTGAGTTATATTAAACTAACTGGATTTGTACTTAACTAGTGATGTGTAATATGGCAGAAGTGTTTGTGCAAAACTTAGTGGTTGCCAAGGCATTGCAGGTTCTGCAATTACTTGTGTGTTTTGAGTGCTATTAGTGCATTGCTGTGTGTTCTGGGTGGTTGCTAGACTCTGTAAAGAGGTTGCTTACTGGCCCCCCAAGCTTCTGTGATATTTACATCCCCAGTTATGGCTGAGTTCAATGCAGCATTTGAAAAATTTACACTTGGGACTTTTTACACTTGTTTTATTGTCCACTAGGCAAAACCTATAAATAAAAATACTTATGAATACTTATTAATACTTTAAAAGTACTTAAATAAAAATAACATTACTAGTAATAATAATATTAGTAGTAAAAGTAACATTCGTATTCGTAGCACTAATGGTGCAGGTTGAGTTACGTTGCAGTTTTAATACTTAGTACAGGGGATTTGAACAAATTGACCCGGACAAACATATTGACCGGGAAGATAAAATCAATTGTTCTGATGACTATTCCTAGAATGCACAGTTCAATTTGGATCATCAACTCTAACGCCTACTCCAGCTCACACTGAAAAATCTTCAAGCCTTTAAAACATCATAACAAGGCTGGACTAATGCAATGCCTAACTGGCTGGCCTTCCAACCAATGCAACCAAACCACTGCAAATGATCCAGAATGCAGCAGCACATCTGGTCTTCAATCACCCGAAGGGAGCCCACATCACACCCCTTCTGATCTCACTCCACTAGCTACCTGTAGGCCTCCCAGATCAAATTTAAATCTCTGACACTGGCCTTCAGGACCGGAACTCCTTCCTTAACTCACTCCTTCAGATATATGTACATCCCCTTTCACCAACTATGTTCTGTAAATGAGCAACATCTGATTGTTCCTTTACAATGAGGTACCAGATCGCTCTCTAATACATTCACATATTTTGCTATTTCCTGATGGAATGAGCTGCCAGCCTCCAATCTGCCGAGACCATCACAACCTTCAAGAAACAACTTAAAACACACCTGTTTCGCGAACACCTGACTAATTCCTAATGGTCTGATTTTTAATCTTGTTTAACCTTGTTTAAAAACCTGTCTTATAATAAATGTATATGTAAATATAGTGTAAAACCTGTCTTATAATAAACATATATGTAAATGTAAATATAGAGTAAAACCTGTCTTATAATAAATGTATATGTAAATATTAATATAGTGTAAAACCTGTCTTATAATGTATATGTAAATGTAAAATAAAGTAATGTTCACCTGTTTCGAGGTCATGCTGGACCTGCTCCCGTTCATCTGCAAAGGCTCGCAGCCAGCGCTGCTTCTGCTCCGGTTTCTTGGCACACAGGAGATGGACCTCCTCTCCTCCAGGAGAACAGAGTTTCAAGGCATTCTTCACACTCACATTAAAGTCCTTATCCTTCCCATCTTCTACATCCACCACTTGCATCTGATCCATATCTAACCGACCCTTGTAGTACAGAATGTCCCTCCGAAGCAGATCCTGTGGTGTCAATCAGAAGCAATTAATACAATATGAAACTGTTATTTATACATTTTATATGCGCATTCCAATTAATGGCAAGAATCCTCTAAAAATAAATGTTAAAGTGAATGTTTCTGTAGCTAAACTAGTAAAGAGCATGACGCTACTGTAGCAATGCCAAGGACATGAGTTTGATTTCCAGGAAACACACAAACTGACAAATTGTTTAGCTCAAATGAAAAAAGCACCTGCCAAATGCTTAAATGTAACATTGACTGACCTTTTTACAGAAAACCAACTGGTGGTCAAAAAGGAAAAACATCCGCTGTTGGCCCTTGGCCTGCGGCTGGGAGATCTTGGTAAGGTCTCCTGAGAAAATCAGGTCAGAACTTCTGCTCAGGGTGTCTTCACCCTAATAACAGGAAAAGAGGTTGCAAGGTCAACAAGATCTGAGGCGAATCAATATAAACTCTATCCATGATGAGACATGTTCTGTACCTCCCAGTCCTCTATGGAGCTCTGCCACTGAGCGATTTTGTCTATGTTCTCTAGACGCCTCTTTCTCTCATTGATCAGTCTGGCCACATTCTTCATTGCGTTTAAGGCGGCTTCCACATCCTTATAATCTCTAAACAGAAAGACCAGGTTACATATTGAGCTTTGCAGCAGGACATATTGTATTAAATCTGTTGGATATACTAAGACAGTAGGTTAGCACCTGTGCTGTGGGTTGGTATACTTGAGCAGTTCACCCAGCTGAAGAGGATACTTGCAGATCTTTTGCACAGGAGTAAGCAAGAATCCATCTAGAGAAATGTCAATCATCTTCTGGAGCAAGCGACAAGCCTCAAAGAAGAAGACATACTTCTTGATCTTCATCAGTTTAGAGAGCTGCACGCAGGCATTGGGGTGGTTGTTGCAATACTCTGAGTAGATCTGGAAATTTGTTTGCTGGATGGAAAAGATGCAAACAGAACGTGAATCTATGGGAAATCAGGATGTCCCCTACAGTGATGCTTTTTAAGTCAGCTTACTTGTTCTAAGAAGCAGGAGCCGATCTCGCTGAGGTGAGGCTGGTCTTTGTTAAATTTCTTCTCCAAGGCTTTGAGAAACTTCTTTTGGAAGCGGTAGAGCTCATCAATGTTGCCAAAAATAGTGCGCAGTTGCTCCTCTGTAAACATGTCTGTCCTCTTTCGACACTGTTTTATATAGCCCTGCAAGTCATTAAACATATGTGAAACCTAGCATGCTACAAGCACTTTGCACACCCAAAGTTACATATAGAGGAGTTCCTTTTTGGTTTAAAAAATATTTCTTTTTCTTGGTCACAGACAGGCTTTTCTAAATGTGTGGTCACATGACAAAAATTGTATACAGTTTGCTAGAGTGACTGACACATCTTACCCTACCCCCCTACAGTATGTCTTGTCCAATGCAAAAATCAGTATATAGTTACATATAGTACACAGTATATATATAATATATATAGTTGGGTTATAAAGTAGGCTTTGCCTATTATGAAAATGTAGGAATTGTGCTATGAATCAGGTCATTAAACATGTAATGCGTGACTCTATAAAGTGAGAGAGGAACTGACCTCACAGATGTCCTTTAGGTGTTTGATGTAATCCCTCTCTGTGCTCATGATCTCATTGATAACATTGGCTCTCATTTGCTCCTTGCAGGGCAGACCGGGCCCTAAGGGGCCCCCCATGCTGGCACCACCCCCCTCTGAGGCCCCGTCCAGATGGGCTAAGTACTCCTCCATGGGCTCATCCTGGTTCACTCGTAACTACCAATAACATAAAAAATAGTTTAGTGCAGCAAAACACAACATAATGCACACACTGGTGACTAAATAGTATAAACCTATGAATACTTTAATGCTATGTGGCACACATTTACCTTTATTCACTATGCAGCTGCCTTTTACGAAAGTACTCAAAAACACACTGACGTAACCCACCCCTTAAAGGTAGCATAATGTAATATTGATGACATAATTTGATGGTAATCTAATCCTCTTTGTACTAAGAGTGGGAAGTCTGTTCTCTTTACCCGAACAAAGCTGGCGGGGAACCAGCCCTCGCTGTCCAGCACCCGACCCCACCACCACTCCTTGTTCGTGGCATCCACTACTTCGATGACATCCCCAGCCTTGAAGCCCAGCTCCTGGTCATCCATGGTGACATGATCCCATAGAGCCTCCGCACACACGCTGCCATCACTGATCAGCTTTTGAGACACACATGAACATTGCAAATGTGCATTACAACATGTACGATTATGAAACACAGCAAAATGATCATCTACAGCCATTCATCGAGACTTTATTTACAAACTTATTTTATTTATTATTTTTATTACTTATTTATACAACTAGCATTAATATTGTTGCTACTGTCAATCTTGAATTGTTCATGTAAAATATACATACAAGTTAGGGGGCAAGATTAATTGTGTTAATAGTTTTTTATTTGTTTTTTTTTAAACATTCTACCTGACAGTCTTAATTATAAACAGCTTATTTTATGTTTAAACTGTGCAAGTTGTAATATATGAAAGACTAATAACTGAAGAAAGAATGCAGATATTAGTAAGACATAAATACAGTGTATTATATTTAATGGGACTATATTGGAGGGGTTGATATGTTAATATTGCACAATGATTACTAAGAAAAATGAAAGACGCCACTTTAGGCAGAAAACATAGTCTGATATATGCTGTGGGTTAATTTGTCTCTTTTCAGCATTCTAGTGGCATGGTCAGTTTTCATGTAATAATTTATAATCCTTTATTCCCTGCACTTAACCAAAACCAAACTGTGGTATTGAAGGAAACATTGGCCATTTGAGCCTTTGCTGACTGCTGTCTGGATTTACAGTGACTAGTCATTTTAATGTTACGCTTTTTGCTCACAAGGATTGGTTTGGCAACGAAAACAAAAAGCAGGGTAATATATTACTACAGAATTTAGCTTGGCTATGAAGAAAATGAACTGACATCCTGGCAAGCCTATTGGTCTCCAGCAACCCATCTCAATAGTGCAGCACAACGTGATCTATGACAACGCTGCTGATGTAATAAAGCATACACACAGAGCATCATCACACTCTGTTCTCTGCCCATGCTTTTGCTCGCAGTGATGGACCAGAGGGCTGAATTTACACCCCCGAATCCAAAGCGCTGCATTCTCATCACCACAGCTGTGCCTATGTACCCTGTTGCCTAGCGACACGCCTACATACGTTTCCATGTGCCTCCTCTTCACGGCCTGTGAGTTACAGCTTGGTTCTTGGTTTCATTCTAAGACTCTACCAGAGATAGATTTGGCATACATATTATAGTACAAATATTTAAGAAAAACGAATAAAAATATGCTAATCATAGAATAATTATTCTCTGTGTGAATGAATGAGATTCTTTGTGTTTGTAATACCAGTCTGGCTCTTCTGGTGTTGAGCCGTGGCCAATAATACAATAAGATTTGACAAGGAAACGCATGAAAGAATTGAAAGAAAATGTGCTAGTCCATACTGTGATGTGCAATGAGACTGCGGCTCCTAGATAAATACATGTAATTTATCTTTAAACACCTAGAGCCCAGTGAGCACACCATAGACACCATATTGCACATCAGGCAAGTCACTGCTTCACTGTGTGACCTCAACGTTGTATCCTCTTCTTCCCTGCTCACCAGCAAGAGAAATTGATTGTGTCGATCCCTCCAAGCATCTGAGAATGTATCCTTGTGTATTCGTAATGTCTAACAGGGGCCAAATCCATAGGCTACTACACAAGGGAGCCATCACAACATTTATTGTTGTCCCTATTCAGAACCGACACATTGACAGATAGACCTGAACATTAAGCCCAAGTTAAAAATGATTTTAAAAACATGCATTGTCATTCTTTGCATTCATACTCTTAAAACACATCCTCTGGTAATTAACACTGTGCTGTCTCGGCATATTACATCTGCCTGGATGCTGCCAAGTTCATACACACACTAGCACAGTCACACCCATTCCAGTTACCTGCACTGTGATGTCTGCATCCTGAAAACCCATCCACGAGTGAGTGAGAGGGACTAACTTTCCCTCCTCTTCACCCCTCCCCTTCCCAATTTCTCTTGCGCCTTCTCACTGCGGCTGCGCTCTACTGGAAGGCCAGTAGGAACATCAGTACCACGTTGATGATGACCAGCAACATCATGATGACGAACACAACCACCTTCTGGGCCTCCGGGCTGAGGTTGCAGCGCAACAGGAAGTGAGTCAGGCCCTGCCGAGATGCCGTCCGCTGGCCTCCGCGAGCCATGGCGCCAGAACCCCCCTTGCCTAGAGGTCTACGAACGATCGCTCGACAGCACACGGTTACAGACCCGTATCCGCTCGTTATTCTCCGTAAAGTGCAGTAGCAGGGGGAGGGGCAGGGGAGCCTCCACGTCCACAGATACCTGCTCACTTCCTTTCCGTTCCCCTCGCACTTTCTCTCTTTCTCTCATGCACACGTTCTCCTCCTCCTCCTCTTCCGTCGCTCCCCTTTTTTCTTTCCCCGTGCACTGCTGATGTCAGGAGCAGGGGTGGATGTGTCTCTCCGCCTCCATTTATTCTTCACCTTGTATGTGTTTTTTCTCTCTCTGACCCCTTGTGTCTCGTTTTTCCTGCTTTGTCCTTCCTTTCGATGCCTCGCTCTCCTTCTTCGACAACAATACGCTGCTCAAATACACAGCCGTGTTAATTCCTTTGGATCTGATTAGCACACATGAAAGCCTTTCTTCTTTTACCCTCTCATTTGAAAAATGAAAACCTTAGGGCCAGAAACAGTTGCTCCATCTGTGCTTTTAGCGACACTAGCAAAAACCATCCATCCATCTCCCTGAATTGACTTCTGTTTTTCCTCCTGTTTTTTTCTCTTCTTATCCTTTTCAGCCAATCGGCTGACAGTGCCGCGGAGCGTATCTAGGATACCAGAGTACCGGGGGCCGGCCTTAGCAGCAGCAGCAGAAGGGAGTCGGAGGTGGGGGGAGGGTGTCGAGAATGCGGTACAATACATTCTGTCATGAATCAAGCCGCTCATTGGCCACACCAGCTGCCCATCATACACACTTCCGTCTAAAAGCGACGGAGTGCCTTCTTATGGCAGTGCTACAGTGACCGTAATTCTATTTGAGATATTAATTAAAGGCTGTGTAATGTGCAAAACAGCTCTTGGGCTTTTATTTCCTGACCAAGGCCAGCGTCTGCAATGTTGGATTAACGCAGTCATCCCCACACAACTCTTTCCCGTGCATCAATTTATGCACGACTAATGGGATTAGTGCAGGCCTCTGATTCCCTTAACCTGCTGTCTCACTCTCTCTTACTCGCTTGCTCTCAAAGTCCAATCCACACTGTCACACAGCATGATTCATCCTTTAAGGTTAGCAGTTGTGTCTTCATGACACACACAAACAAGCACTCACTCTTTCAATCACCTTTTCCCACAATGACACAAACAACACACTGAAACAAGAATTTTGCCCTTTCTGAAGAAAAGCGATTGTCACCACAATGCTAGGGTATTTGCCGATGATTAAGGTGTACTAGGTGGTTGCTAGGTGATTACTAGGGTGTGATGGGTGATCCTTACTGGCCCAAGTTAAAAGGGCCCATGCCAATCTAGTAATCCTAGATAGGGTTTGGATTCTTTATTTTTATGTAGGGAAGGAATAGCACATATCGAGTAGGCTGCATGATATCATTTCTGTTTGTATGGGATGAGTTGCATGCCAAAGTTTATTGTTAGCAGTATCTGAACAAATTATGAGCAACAGTGATGCTTGCCTTAGCCCCCTAGTAAAACAATGACACTTCACTGTACTGTCATAGCCTCATTTCATTTCAGAACCCTTTATCAAGACAGCAAAAATGAAAACAACAGCATCAGCACAGGGCTTCTGAGCAGCTCAGTGCACATCAAGCTTTCAGAGGCCAGGCTTTGATTCGATTTTTCTGATGTTTCCCACTCAAACACTGAATGCATTTACTGGGCTGTTTTTCAACCATAAATCATACTTTGACTGCATTTTAACCAGAGTTTGAAAATCTTGGTAGATAATTGCATCTTTCTACAGCTCCTATTCATCTTCAGTCATGCATAAGATGATGGAGAACAAGAGTGGCAGCAGGTCACTATGCTGGTCTCAGGCTCCAGGAAGTAGATAGACGAATTCAAATTACACTTCACTCTCAGTCATGAAAATACTGACTCTGTTCACACAGCAGCAGAATACAGATTCATTTCTGTTCAGAGTGCAAAATACAGCTACACAACAGGCTGAAAGTTTAGGGTCACTTGACAGAAACATTTTTGTTATCTTTTTGAGCATATATTTAAATTAATTTGAAAGTTTACATAGTCTAAAGGCTTATTTTTGTCTCCACATTTTAAGATAATAGTAAACTGCTCTAAACTATGGAATAAAACAAATAGAATATTTCATGTTCTTTTTAGAGACTTGAGAACCATGAGCACATTACAGTATGATTTCCCATTTATAAATCAACCAGTATTGCCCAACCTGGCCCAAAATGCTATAAAACTGTAGAATATGCGTCCAACAAGTTGGAACATGTAGATCAAGGTTTGGAATCCTACTCTGTGTGGAAAACTGGAATAACTGAATTTCCTTTTACAGAGTTAAAGGTCAGTGAATCAATGAACACAAGCAAAGTTTAACAAAAAGACAACCCCCAACCTCATTTATAGCCAGCTGCTCTCCTCCTCCTCCTGGATGTCCAAAACGGTTGGAGGAGCTGCGAAACTCATTGTACAAGTCATCTTCACTCCCCACCTCATCAGCGAGGCCAGACTTATCCTGTGGTCCATCAGTTATCACCAATGCTGGAAAACAAAACACAAACTCAATGTCTCAATCCTGCAACATTTGAGATCTATTTTCTCAAAAAGAGATTAGACTTAGTCATGGGCCAATATTCTGTTTATTAAAGGAAGTGTATTTAAATAAATACAGATAAATAAAGTGTATTTGACTGGTCATGTGATCTCAGCATGGGGTTTCCCATAAGGGGCGATCCACTCTTTGTAGGGTATTTTTGTTCTAGGGTATTTTTAGGGTAGTTTTTATCTAGGCCATTGATATAAATGGAGTCCTCATCTCAAGTAAGTGAACTTTATACATATTGGTCACAACATATATTTTTTTTAACATGGAAACAATGTATTTAATGTACATGGTCTGTACTCATCTCATGGTCTGCAGATGATTCAACAAAGTTTACCACAGGGAGTCTGAGGTTACGCAACCATTTCCCAGGCAGGAAACTGATTGAGCCCCACTTGTATGACCACTGATGATAAAAGGATTAACTCACTAATTAGCGGCTGCAATATTTGATTAGCTGCATCTCATTAACAGCTGCCTTATATATATCAAGAGACTGTGGTTTCACACACCTGGGATCAAAGTAGCTTGAATCATTGCTACACAGTCAAACGTGTGCCAATCTGGTGTTTAAACAGAAACACAGAAATATCTGCCCTAGAATCCTTTGTCCAAGGGGTGGGCCTATTAAAACTGCTTTATGGTCACATTAGACTTGTCTGTCTTCTGTTGTACAGCTTAAAGCAAGATCTGTGCTGTTTCAGTCACATCTCATTCACAAAGATAGTTTCACTAACATCAAAAAAAGCCTTGACTGTTTTAAGACATGTGACCTTTTCTGCCTGGTATGATTGTATTGATTAAAACAAGGAACTGCTCTGTTAAACTTCTCTGTGGTCACTTTTGATTTTTGTTTGTTTTTCTTATAAATTGTATTTATTTTGTGACCAAGTAACCTTACTAGTATTGATTTTTCTTTGGGATATTTGTTGTGCTTTCAGTGCTGTTACCATGAAAGAGCCAAGAAGCTGTTACAGGTTCAAATTGACCCCACACAACAGACACAACATCAATTTGCTGTTTGAGAGTGAGTGAATAAGAGCGTAATGATGACACTGAAAACATATGTCTTTGCCATGTTCAGTTCACATCTGTGTGGTGATAGGTTGACAATGAATTGCAGTAAACCTGTGCTGAAGTCTAACAAGTCAAAATAACCACAAACAACACAACAGTTAGGACTATTAGCCCTGGCACTCAATAAAACTAATTTTCCCAGCAGCAAACAATGCCACCAAAATTCTCACATGCACTAAAAATCTGGTGAGATGTTTACTGGCCACACAGCAGTGTATTAACGTGCCCTCAACACGGGTGGATCCAACACAGCACTTATTTGGTGTTATTATGGTAATAGACAGACTCTTTCTGCTGACTGTCTTCTTCACAGACACCACTGTTATTATTTATTAGTGTGCAGTGAACCATTGAGGAAGAGCCAACCTGGCTGCCACAAGTATCCTTCTTCCTGTCTCATTCATAATGAATGGATGAGAGAAAATGCAGTTAGTCTCATATTTACATCCATTGTTTTGGCAATGCATGGAAATCCATTGTTTTGGCAATGCAGGAGGAGACAGTGTCTGTGCAATAGATGTAAAAAATAATACAATAATGCTCTCCAATTTAGTAGATGTTATTGAGAACACACCCACTGCAACACTGAATCTGCTAATGAAATTTTTAATTACTTGAAATGTAACTGTTGAAACATCTTTGGGGAGGTAAAGCCACACTATAAGCAAAGCGGATTTATCTTGATTATAACATGAACTATCTGTAGGTGTGAAAATGTATCTGGTAATCTTGTCATGCTCTATGTAGGTTAATTGTGGAAGCCTGTAAATTGATTAGGAAGATGGACAAGCAAATCAAATCGCACTGATTTGTTTACCAGGCATTCAGTGTGTGGCCCAAAGCAAAGAGTGACATGGCAGCATGTTAGTGCACTCAACACAGTAAAGCATTTCCAGGGCTAATGAAATCAAATATAGTTCACTCAGAGCTGGAAGTCAGCTGGTCACAGTGGGGTAACCCAAACAATCCTGTCTAGGACTGCTTCTCCCCATAAATGGGTTGATAACAGTAACTGTTATCTTTGTATGTAATGCTGGCTTTAAATGAAAGTGCAGGACTGGGGTTTTATTTTTGAGTCTTAAAAGGGTTATGAACTGAGCATTCAAAATTTAAGAGGTTGTTAAACTATAAAAATATTCAGTAAGTTTCAGAACTGAAAACTTATAACAGCTTTTATTAAAATCAAGGTCAGAAAATTAGTTAATTTGAAATGTTTGTGATTATGATGTCATAGTAATGCAAAAAAACAGAAGAATTCAATGCTGACTTCTGCATCATCACGTCTTTGGTGCCGTCCACTGGCACGTTAGTGAAAAGTGACATAAGAAGGTAAAGTTAACATTACCTTCCAAAGGTTCCTAACGCCTAGTGACTAAACAATCAACTTTACATCATTTCTCCTAGTGGCATGAAAATAATCTGTTTTTTTTTTATTTAAATTGTGATTCAATTATACAGAAAGAAATACCCTTTACAATCGCTGTAGCTGTTTATCCGGACACTTGCCAAATTTCCTGTTATAGCCAGTGATGCACTTACACTACGCAATAAATCTCTTACTGTATTTACATCATGTTTGCAACAGACTGTCATCGTCTCAATACTCATTGCTGCAACTTTTCACATGATGGGAATAGATCTAAATATAATACAATAATCAACTATTTTAATGATTTAATGATCTTGACAGCTGTAATAGTAAAAATAGTAAAAGTATTTGAGAAAATCACACATGTAATATCTATTTCATATGCTTTCATATGATAGCAGTGGGTGTTTACACTGACATCTCACAACAGACACGCCCCTTCAAACAGAGCATTAAAATCAGGCTAGAAAATAGCCATTTTTAAGTGCGCCTCAGGAAACATGATAAAATAATAAAAAATTCAGTTCATGACCCCTTTAAAAGGATGTTCTTGCACATGCCTGAAACAGATTCTGTTTCTTAAGTTGCTGAAGATATTCAGTTAGCTAACTTTTAAGTCTACTTTTGACATTTGCAATACAATGAGGTATTACATACACATAACGACCTTAATTCTAACTGTCTTGCTATTGCATCTAATCGTAGAAGCTTTTGGAAAAGGAAAGTATTCTTACATTTAAAAATATAATATATTTGCATAAAATCGAATTTAATTCACAAAACTGCTTTCTGATAGTATAACAAAAACAGAATTGAAAATATATATATATATATATATATATTCAAAATATATATATATGCACGCACACAAGTCATGATCTGCTGAGGGTAATTTAGGGAGCCAATCAAACAGGCAGGACAGTGAATGAGCACTGACCTGCTTCCTCATAAGTCCACATCCTCTGATAGAGTCGCCCGACTGCACAAATTCAGCTCTGAGCCATGCACACTAACACTTCCACTCAGTCTAATCTATGTGCACTTTAAGGATTAGCCCTCAGAAGCCCTGAGTTCTAAAAACTTCCATTATAACACTCATCAAAATATAGGCGTATATATTGATTCTTTAATACCATACATTTTTAAAAGTAAAACTATAAGATAAACGATGCCAGCAGTAGACCTAACAAAGTCGCTTTTTTAAGTACAGTCGTTGCTACTTAAATACGTCTTAGATTCAAGTCTCAGACTTGAGTTTCTATGGTTGAGCAAGGAAACACTACTTCCTCTCAAAATGTGCTGTGGCCATCTCATGTGACTGTGAAGTCCACAAGACCACAGGGTGTCACAATTTAACGGTTTAAAAGACTGCTCTTGAGTGCTCCCTTTGCAGCCATGAAGCACTTTTGATGCACTGGAACTTCACAGTGAATTGCAAGCCTTTAGTCTATGTGGCAATTTTATCACCAATGTGTGGAATCAGAGAAGAACCATAAAGACTGAAGACACAGTGTATACTGTACATATATGTATCCCTTCAGTAGCTTTTAAACCATGATACATCTAATAAAAAACAGGTCCTGCACAGGACCATTGATATGATAAATATATACTACATATTTATATGTAGTAGTCCCAAAAAGTATTTTAGCAACTAAACATGTATTCGATTTATTGCATTAGATAACAGAATATGAAACCTGAAACACGCATCTGCAAAAATAAGCAAGATCTTTCCAGACTTTTCTTCACTTTTTTGAGCCATTTTTGCATTTACTTCTAACCAAACTTGTCACAATTTATTTTAAACAGATGTAAATCAGTTCCCCTCAAATACATGGTCTCCTACAAGAGTAACTACAAGTGCAGTTCATCACATTTAACTAAGTTTGACAACCAGAAACTATCCAAATTCTTTTTGACCTACTTTTGAACAGCATATCCGCAGCATATCTATCTGTAAATTTGCTATATTAAACTAACAAGCTATTTTTGAGAACATTTTTGCTGTAAACATGCTTGTGGTATTTTTTTTAAATGTCACATAGGTTAATATGTTGTTGTCTAACGCATTGACATTCATGTGTGGCCGCTGCATATTTGGTGGAGTAATGTGAAGAATTGGGCTGGTTACCAAACAAGGTTGCAGGTTTGAACGCCACAAAGGGGCTGTTGCTGAACTATCCTCGCTGAGCCCATGAGCAAGACACAAGAAGAATATTATTAGGAATATTCCACTATTCCTAAAACTTTGTAAAAAACATTGTAATGCTGGAAAGCCATGAAATTAAATTACACCAGCCCTGATTTATTGCAATAAACACAGATTTCATTCTATATTTATCACACTCTATTCCTAACGGAATTAGATCAATGTACCTTCATGTTTTTTCTGTGTGCGGGTACAACAGAACAAAACTTAGAAGAGATGGTTTAAACCAGTAAAGAGATGGTTTAGAAACTAGTTTGAGTGGCAAAGAGATCACTACAGATCTATATTCCCAATGGGACTTTCTAGAAAAAATCATCAGCTCATTTTCACATGACTGACTTTGTTGACTGACTACAACAGTGTCCTACTTACTTTGAACAAACAGTATAACATTGATACTGTACTACCTTATTATTGTATCTGTACTGTATTCATTTTTAACAGTGTGACAAGTAAAAATAATGTAGAATAAAACTGGCAATGAATGATTAACCTACATTTAATATTCACATTGCATTTTTGGATGAGATCTGAATAACTAGACAGATTTCATATTAACATATTAAATATGTTACTATTTTAACATATGCTACTATGAACATTTTAAAATAAAAATGTATAGGTAAATTGTAATAAATTAAACATATATTTGTACTGTAGCAATGTGTAAGAACACACAGCTCTGCTTCTATAACAGCAACATGCCTGATTCAATATAAAACACACAGGTCAGTTAGACCCACATATGATTTGTAAAATTATCATATAGTATGCACTAGCAAAAACAGAGCAACAAATAGCTAAGCAAGCACTGAATGTGCTAAATGTTTCAAACATATGTGCTGATATTTGTACATATTGTAACACAACTTGTGCTAGCCTGGGCATATGGAACAGATGTTCTGTGAGACCAGAGTCTGGTCTGAGCTGAAGCAGTCAATAAACCTCAGAAACAAAGCAGACAACTGCTCATAAATCTGTTCCCAACAACTTAAAAGTTTTAGCTAATGAAGGCTATATTTAAGGGGAAGATAAAGTTTGCTAATCAGTTAGCTATAGATAAGGAGCCATGATGAAGAGTTATCATAAGGGCTTTTGACCACAGAGAGATAGTGTGTGAATCACGGATAAGATCCGCACTGGAAAATATTCAAACTAACTGACAGTCTGACATTCCCTGAGTATCAGAGTGGAGACACCCGGCCGGTGAGTAATCTTCACATCCCCTCAGAGTATTTGATTCACTCCACACCAAACTCATCAGACAAATATGTGCCTGCGGTGGACCTCACACTCAAAACAAAATGATACAAACAACTTATAAGATGTTAGAGCCTGATACCACTGGGTTCATACTGTCAGTTTATCTTATTAGCTGAGCAGTTATTAGTTATCTAGTCATTAGTCACTTTCCAAATATAATTATGCAAAATTATGACAATAATCATAATTGTTGATTATATCCCTGTTCATTTTATTATTGTAATAACAGATTTTTCAATTTTTTAATTGAGATTTAGATTTAGATTTTATTTAATGCACTAGTAGAGGTTGCAGTTTCACAATTTTGTTATGCTTGCACAATGACAATAAGGTTCTTCAATTTAAAAAAATAGACTATTAATTTACTGTACTATATTCCCATGCCCAACAGCCATGCTTAACGTCAGCACTAAAACACTGACATAATATAATTATCCCTTTTTATCAGTTGTGGCAGCCGTAATCACAATTATAAATCATCTATAATACTTGGTACAAGAATTTTTTTTATTTTGGTTGTTATTATCAAACATTGTCTTTAATTGCTTTTTCTAAAAGCGAAAAGCCACTCAAGGGCCATACAGTGATTTTATCGCAGTCAAACTTTATACTTTTTAAAATTACACAGACCTTTGAAACTAACTAATTGTATAGGCCATTATTTCTAAACTATAGAATTATAAACAGCATTCCAATAGAATGTTTTTTTATTCTGTTTCAGACACAATATATGTGTACAATTCAATTTGTACAACAAAGTACTACACAGTATCTTAAATTAGACTCATAGTAGCCCGAAACAAATTTCCTGCAGATGAATCAGCAGGCAGGGTGTGTGTTACATATAGGGTTAGATCGAGCAGGCAGTGCCTGGCACAGCACAGCCAGGGAGTCCCACTGATGTTTGAGAGCAGGCTTGAGGAACTGATAAGCTGTACTCACTACAGACAGGCACATGCTGTCTACTGACAAACTAAGGCTGAATTATATTTCTCACTTTAAGCTAAATGTCTGTGGCAAGATTACTGACGTGCACTTAAGCTTTAGGAATAGTTTGATGGACTCCAGACGGCGCAACGATGGGTGAGGAATTTCGGGTGAAGTGTTACTCAGACAGTAAACAGAGGGTTCGACATAGAGGGCAAAGAGCCTTCATTTAAATCTGTCTACTCACTGTTTGTGCACAAAGTACCAAAGCCCTGTCTGGCCCTATTCTAATCAATTGCTAATTCTAAATCTAATCCCATATGGAATCTATGGACGTTTTTCTTTTTTTATGATTATTATTACTTTTTTGTTATTACTTGTTATTACTGTTATATTTAAAAACTTCACCTTTGATAAAAAAACATTTAAAAAAGCTATTCTATCAGTAACAAATATTTAGTGGAAATCTGCTGATCTTATGCGGATATCTGTAGGATATTTCCCAAATCCATGTAGGCCACATATATTTCATGTACGTACTGTACATAATCATCAACACCTAAAGGCCATATGAACTCTCTGCTCTCCCAGAATCCATTAAACCAGCAAAGTTAGCCCTGACCCTTCCTTTGACTTGTTGTGATTACTGACAGACTAATGTCGATACCACACGACTATAGAAGTAATCTGTATAGACTGTAGATTATTACTAACCCTAAGAACAAGGTAAACATTTATTAAAAGACCCAAACAGTGGGAGGAATGACTGGATTGTCTCCTTGAACTCACAGGAAATGGAAATATGCCAGAATGATTTCACAGTAGAGCCAATATCTTCTTCTATCCAGTGGCTATGAGTATGGAATTAGTGTTGGGAACATGACATCCCTACCATTAAGAAATCATTGGTGTATGCCTTCTTTAAAACGTATACCAACACTAATATGACATCTTTCTGGGGGTTCACAATTTATAGCACTATAATGAGGCAGAAGGAGGCAGAGTTTGAGGTGTCTGGTTTGACAAATGGAATCTGTTTAAGAGCCAGGCTGAGGCGTTCACACAATGGAGAGAATTCCTCCACTCAGTGCTGTGGTACACTGTCTCCGTGTGGGCCTCAGTTCATTGTCGCTGTAGATGTAACCAGCACTGTACAATTACACCGCAGTGCCATTTCACCCACAGCAAAATGCCATGGTAAACTCAGCAACTGTGTCACTGTGCAGACTGCAGACAAACACTCTGTGAAGAAACACTGATGACAATATTTAAATACGGATGTCTTTATCTAAAAGTTGCACAATAATGAATTTTTATGTAGTTTACTGTATATTGTTTTTAAAAATCATAAAGTGACTGGTGCTTTAAAAACAAGATCTGAAAAAGCCATCATCCAACTGAAGAATATATGAGTGCCCATTTACAACTTATCCCCACAGTTCTAGGGTCGTGCGAGTGGTTACTAGGGCGTTGCTATGCAGTTGCTCTGCCATTCTTAATGGTTTTAAGTACATTGCTATGCAACTGCTACAGTGTTCTTAGCAGTATTAGTGATGCTTCCCCCAATGAGAAAAATGAATTAAGAACTGTTCTCCAAAGAGTCACATACACAGAAGAGTGTTCTTTTCTGAACCTAAAATGCTACAAAATACCTCCATCCTAATAAATACATGGTGAAAACCTACAGAGATGCTCTCCTCATTTAATCAATTCATAGACTTAATGCACACACCAGACCATGTCATTCATCTCAAACATCTGCCAAAAAAGCTCTTCATATCTATTTTGCATACCACTAACCAAAAAACAATTGTGTGTGGGGGATAAACTGCCACTTGAAGAGAAATAAGCTACAGTAACGCTGTATGTTTGTGGTTCATGTAAAAAGGTGTGAATGAAACACCATCTGTTTTAATGCCACCAAAACAATGCCTGAGGGGGAGCACATCTTCACAGAATGCAGACCCCCCATGTGTGTCTCTGCACATTAACTGGATTACCACAGCAACTGATGGATTATGAAAAGCAAAAATGGAGTCACTTATTGAGTGCAATACATTTGGCTGAATTAAACATTATTAAATGAGTAACGCTCATTTATGAGGATTAGACAACAACTGTTCATTTAAAAAACTATCCAGTTCTTTATCACTCGACTCAGCAGGAGGCACAAGATTCTACAATAAGACAAAATACCACCCGAGGAAAACACGGTCAGCAGTATATCTGCTCTTATTCCACAGTGGAAACTCAAGACATTAATGAAAACACTTTTGAGAAGAACTGAGACTTTCTATTTTCAGCTCAGAAGCAAGTAAGAGGTGATGGTGCATTTCACACACATACTGAAAGCAGAAGACAGAAGGCTTTGCAGAAGCGTGGCGAGTTGATGGGTGGCGGTGACACATTCTATAAGACGATTTCCACTGCGTGTGGTCGTGCCTGCACCGCATCTGACACCTGCAGCAAGTCTATGCGTGTTTAGCACCGGTCCACCCTCAGCCATCTCACAGCAGATCAAACAGACAAAAAGCCCCTAGTGGTGTCAAACGTGTCAAGGTGCAAGTATACGTGATGGAGAGGGAAAAAAAGGGCTGCGATACATGCTGTCCGTTCATATAACAAACAATGGCTTTCTATGAGACCCAGAATAAAATTTAAGTTGTTTTCTAAAATGATTATTGATCATTCTAGGTTGTTTGTATCATTGTTTTCTAGAATTGATTATTGAAGTTGTTATATACTGTTGACAGATTTGTTGTCATTAGTTTTGTGTTAAACTAAGACCAGCACATTTTAAGTGTGCATACAGAGCCAATTCGTCTGAACTAGAACTGCCTTTAGCATTGTAAAAAAAGTGTGCATATGTTTTATACCTGGCACCAGCACTGGAATAGCACTGGAATGAGAGTCTGAAGAATTCTGCAGCTCCAGTCCAGCTTGAACTCCAAATATCTCTGCCTGCCTTTGTTGTTGCATAAACTATTTAAACATTTTTTAAATGTTACTAACATGTCAGTATTTCCTGAACTATTCTGTGATCAGATACAGACAGCGTATGAGGGCTATAATGAGGTCAGTGGACCGTGACAAGGTGACAGCACAGTTTGAAATGTCTGTAGCTATTGCCCCCGGCTTGCAGTGCACCATTTATTTCCCCCATCACAGGAAAAGTCACATCCCATCTCTCATAGCACAAAGCAGAAAATGAGAAAAACATCCAAATTACAGCTGACGTGGGTAGCCATGGCCATTTGTGACATCAGTGCTACCTTGGCTGATGGTCATTGGCTTGTCTGTCACCATGCCAACCCTGAGAGAAGATTATAAGACCAAAATACAGCTCAAAATGTTATCTCATTTAATATCATCTCACACGTTTTGCACGGTTGTACTATACGGGCACTGATGCACAGAAGTATTAATGAATGATTGGGCAGTGCCAAGACAGCAAACGAGAAGTGCTCTATTCTTAGAAAGGAAACTGAAGAATCTGTGTTAATCAATATATCAGCTCCACTCAAACAGGCAAAAGGGGATTTTAAAAGCAAACCAAGCAGTGTTGGTTTCTCCCTCAAATATTTTAACACAGCTCCTGCTGTGTACTGAATATTAAGGTACAGATACCAGCTCAAGCACTGTACATATAACTGAGGTATGAAGACAGACAGTAAAGCACACCTAGCATTATACAGCTACATTATTTAATACTAACATGGCTTCCCTGTGTTTTAAAGCTCAATGCATGTTAATTTTCTCGTACAGTAATTTCCTGTGTCGGTCTATGAGTGGCTGCTGAATGCAATGAATGCTGTCACATCGCTCGGAGCGTTTGCTCCTTAGCAATCTGTCTATATCAAGAATACACATTCAGTCGCTTGACAGTGTCTTCCACAACATTACCACTTAACCAATTACAAGACTGCAAGACCACTAATCAATACACGTCATCCGTAACAGTAATGCAATAACATACGCAGGACGCAGACAACAATAAGAGTAGCACATCTTCATTCAACATTCAACATCATTTGTAGTGGGAATAAAAACATCATCACTAGTCAGAGCCACCAAACTAACCTCCTTTCAAACTAATCTTGTTTTTAATCAGCTTCTGTACATATAGCATGCAAGCAACAGACATGAAGCATATTAACCTGATGAGCTCCTGTTGCTTTGACATGCTAAATGCAGGAACGCTAGCAATGCCATGTGTTTACATCTGCAAAAGAGACAGTGGCTCTTTCAGATGCCTTTTGACCGTAAAGAGCCGATGACAATGCTACGACATAAACTGAAAGACTGAAATACAATGAACAAGAGCCATCACAAACACCATACTGAAGGAGAATGTCGCCGTTCCAGAAACGCATCCAGTTACATGCACATCAGGCTTAAAGTGCAACTCTGATTTCAGCACATCACAAACTCCTCATGACTTCTGACGTTCAAAGGTGAGGAGGTCTTACCATTGGTGGAGTGAAGGCTCTCCAGACTCCAATAATGGGACATGATCCCTTGCAGTGCCTTAACCCCTCCAGCCAGTCCCAGAGAGGGGCTGCAGTCTGACTCAGACCCAGGTGACTGCACTGAGCTGTCCCTGCCGCTGCTTCCACTGCTGCAGCTGCCTCCTGCCAGTGGGACGCCCACCTCACCGGCACTGTGCTGTGTGCGCATGTGGCCGCACACCAACAGAGAGAAGGGTGGCACTGCTTGGGCAGGTGTTAGGTCCGAGCGTGCGCGTCTCCGAGCCTGTGTCAGCCGCCAAGCTCTCAGCCTCGCCTGCTCTTAGGGTCTGCGACAGAGCTTCTGCCCTCTTCTCTCATTCCTTACCCACTCTCCGCCTCTTTTACTTTCACTCTTGGATGCACAGTCGCGAAAAGCTTACAGCTCAACATAGACGCCCAGACACACAATCAGCCTTCTCGCTCTCTCTTGTGCACACACACACACATACAGTTACAGGCTGGCATCACCAGGGATCCACTAAGGGGAGAAGGGCTCAAATGATTCACATGGTTCTATGTGAAACACTCAGTCTGGCACTGAAACAGACCGCCTTTTTCCTCCCCCTCAGTCCCCCCTTAGGCCCCCCTTCCTTCACTCTTAAAGCCAAGCTGTTAGTAAACCAAAAGACAGCGCCTGGAGAGTGCACTAGCGATGTTGAGGGTTGCAAACACCTTCTAAGAATTTAACCCATAATTAGCTTAGATCACAGTAACGACAAGCCCAAAAATGTGCATAATTTATCACAGCAAAAGCACTGGTCTGGCTGAAGATATTCCTGCAAAGAACATGGGCTGATACTGAAAGACCAATTTTACGGAAATGCTCAGAATCTCTAGAGATTTTGAATGAGAAATTTTCTCATCAGACTCAAATTTAAGAACATTGACATGTTCTAACCTTTGCAGCTGTGACTACATTTTACATAACTGGAAACTGGATTTAGATCAAAGATAAAACTCAGGGGGAACATTCCTCACATGCTTGTGTATGACAGATTCAACCTTCCACTGGTTTGGATCAAACACACTTTAAAATGCAACTGGACTATTAGCTAACAGACTATAAATAACAATGACCACATTCATATTTATACAAATCTTTTTAAATGTACATTTGTTTGCAACAATTGTCAGCTGAAAAAAAATCTAACAGTAACAAAATAAAAACAGATCAAACAAACAAGTTCTTGTAGAACACGGCACTAGCATAACCAAAGTCATGGGCTTGACCCCCAGGTCACACACAAACTTGAAACATCTTGAATGTGTTGCTTTTAAAAAAAAACGTGTCTGTCAAACTGAGAAATGTAAATGCCTTCAGTACTTAAAAAAAGCACATACTGTGCTCATACTGTGGTTTGGAAAGAGTAAACTCACCCAGAGAGGTGGCTTGTCCGTTTGCATCTTGTGCTGATGTGGTAAGATTCGATTCTGTGGAGACCAGCATGAATCTATGTTAGTTTCTCTGATGAAGTGATCAAGTACTCAAAGTACAAACAAAGACTGAAGTTGCATTATCATAACTGCCATAGGAATGCTGCACAGGCTAGATGCAGTGGATGGAAAGGTCGTAAAGTGGGCATGTTGTCAGAAAGGGGTAACATTTTGTGTCATTGTGTCTTCTCATAGAAATCTATTTTATATAAGGCAAACGCAGTTACAGAGGCCCAGCAAAACACACAGTGCATGCCATGTAAACATGGACACTGACAGATGTTTCAGCAACAACAAATACATAAAGTGTCAAACAGTCTCAGTTCACATCTGAGATTGAGAAAAGCATGCTTCAACACAAAGCTGGCTCAGTTTTAGTCAGGGTTTCATACAGTATGTTGATCATAGAAACATAATGCTTAGAAGAGCAGGCAAACAAAACAGCCAAACCAAGGTCAGCCAAAGCCTATTTAACAGTTATTTAAAATCAAAGTCTAGACTTGTATTTAGACACCGTACTCAATTTTTCTTCAATCAAAGCCTGTGTTTTAAATGTGTGTGATTGAATGTACATGGGGACTGTGTATTCATGCCAGGTCTACCTCAGAGCTCAAAGAAAATAAGAGAGTGAGTGTGCGAGAATGAGTAAGTGAGAGAGTGAGAGAGAAGGCCTGGCGCCAGCAAGTGGGTGAGAAATAATCAGCAGGATTGTTTGGCAAAAAGGAGAGAGGATTAGTGATGGGGGCCCCTGAGCTCCACACATTACTACACAAAGATAGCCTCTGTGCTCCTGCTACGTGCACACACGATCGAATAAAGTTGCTTCTTAAGAAAACACACATTTCTACTGCCTGTAGGTGAAGGACCTTGATGAAGATGTTTTCAATATCACATCACAGATGTTATGTTTGTTTGCAACTGCAGATTTGCAACGACATTCTTGGTTTTAATTCGAGGCATATAAACATAAATGAGATGACCTTTGGTGATGAAAGACTATAAATTTACATCAAAGACCTTTGGAAGTCTTTAGGATCCAACAGTTACAAACAGAACTATAAAAAATAAAAAATATAAAAATATCTAGGGTTTTAGAACAAAGGCAACCATTGCCCCCTGGAGGACATTAAAGGCCACCCAGCCTTAAAGCAAGCCTTATAGGATTTAAAGATAAGATCTAGAAAGTCAATTTACTTTTTCCAGTAACCAAAGTTTGTGATGCAGTGGCTCATTGTACAGCGTCCCTCACCTGAAGATGACACACGGTGAGGCCAGCCCAAGCAGTCCAGTCCAATAGGTGTGCTCTGGGAGAAGAAGTGATCTTTGAGGGTGATGGAGGGGAACTGTTCAGGAGAGGCGAGGGAGAGTCTGGTGCGCACCTACAGATGAGAACAGCAATGAGACAGAAAATATATTAAAAAAGCAGTTCCTGCATTTCAATTTAATGCTAAATTGAAATGCCATATTAAAAATATAATAACGTTAATTTATTTTATAATAATTCAGATTAAAAATAATGTTAATAGTTGTATAATATAATGTATCAACTATTTTCTTTCTTCTATTCACCAGTTTAAAGAATTACAAATAGTGTTTGCTCATTCTTGTTCAGTCAGGCAAAACACAAGAAATGGAAGAGAAGTCGGAAATCCTAAAGATGCTACAAGCGAACAGAGTCCAGTAATTCAAAGCAGGAAAAAGGTACAGCAGGAGAAGAAAAGATGTAGTGGGAGATGCTGACAGCCAGGAGATTCTCCTGCTTCCATGAATTCCTTACTTTCTCATTCTTCTCAGATGTTGGGGTGCTAAGCTGGCGTAAACTTCTCTGTGCTATAAGATTCTGTTTACGGATGTTCTCCGCATCAGTCAGTGTCTCGTAAGAGCATGAACGTCGGCGTGATTTTGTGGAATCTCTCATCCTCTCTGGGTCACAAGTCACCTCTCTGATGCCCCGAAGAGATACCGCCCAACCGTAGAGGTCTGAGATGGGTCTAGGTTTCGCTGTACCCTGTCTTCTGCGCTTCACCCGAAGCACACATGCACGCCCTTGTTGTCTTCTGTCTGCTGACTGGACCACAGGCTCAGCACTGTGTTGTACATGCTTTGAGTGCAAATTTAGGTGGTTATTGTGCAGATGCAGTTCCAGTTTGTCACATTTGATTGCTTAGTAAAAGTACACATTATCATAATACATTTTAGTCGTGTTAAACTGATACGTGTCAAAGAGACCAAAATTCCTTTGATGCCACTAGATGGCACTGTTTCTGAAAAGTGGCCACATTTCACTTGAGGGTGTTTAGCATTTTTGATGTAAACATGAAATGTAATTTCCTGGCTAAATCCAGCTCAAGAGCTAGGTTTAGCAGCAATGTTTTTTGAAGGAAAAAAAATCCATGCACCTCAACAATTCACTGAAAGCTTTGTGGAAACAAACTGAAGTAGGATTACTATGTACAAAGAGTTAAACTAAATATAGAAAGTAGACAAAGCATTGAGAGCTTCTGTCATTTAAATAAAACTCTCCTATCATCACTCCTAATATTTTACCAGTTATGTGGGCAGCAAGATATTCTACACCTATATTCTAAATCATACACAGAGCATATATATAGAACCTATATATTATATATATATTTCATAATTTTCATGCTTTTTGTGTTTTCTTTATTTTCATCTACAAAAACTGCTTTGCAACAATGCAGCGATGTGAAAGCACCATATAAATACATTTGAATTTAACTGACATGCAAAACAGTTCTTTTTTGTCTGAACACTTTGACCTACCTCAGGTTTGTTGGTCAGAGATCCTGAAGTCAGACTGGATTGAGACTGGTTATCTGAACTGCTGTCCTCTTGTAAGTACTCAGAATCAAATGAGTGGGTTGTAGTAAGTTGTGTCGTCCTTGGCTTCAGAGACTTCGGCCTTTGAGGGGGGTCTGAGAGACCTTCAACATTCATTCCCTGGCCAAACGAGCATAGAGAAGATGCTACAGATCGTGAGGTGTAACGGAAGCTCCTCCGATTTGTCCACAACCCAGGACTGTTGGGTTTGGGGCTCATAGGCCTTGTTGGAGAGTCAGTAGGCTCAAAATAGCTCAGAGACCTGCTTGATGTAGGTGACCTCTGGTTTGCAAGTGCAAAAACACTGGGGTGTACAGGAGACTGTGACCTATTCTCTACATTGTGCATAGCCTCAGAGCCATCTAAAGAAGCATGGTCAGAGTCTGAGGAAACAGCATTAGCCTGCTCCCCTACTTCCAAACACGTTTTCTCAGCAGTATTCTCAGACTGGTCATGAGGTTCAGATTTTAAGCTCACTGAGTCTGAATGACACATGTTTTTCAAACTCTTTTGGGAAGTTGGTGAGCTAAGAAGCCTGGGCCTGCTCTGAGGAGAACAGAAGGCACAGTCACAATGTTTTTGATTTGTGAACTTGTCACAGGTAGTCCCAGGAACAGATATGGTTCTTTTGTATTGTTCCACTTCTTTGGATCGTTTCATCTTCCTCCAGGACTGCCTTGTTCTCCCCTCTTCATTCTGGGATGGCAAAATCTGCTCCTGGTTTTCCCTCTCAGGATATCTGGCCTCGAACAGGCTAGACAGAGACTTATGAGCCATTGCAAGCTTCATGCGTAGGTTTAAGTTGTCAGTACTTTTGCTTCTTTTTTGTTGTAATCCGTCTGTCATTGGGAAAGTTCTATAATTCAGTGGTTCTCCGTCTTTGTACTGCTGCTGTTGCTGCTGGGTATCAGTGGAGTGACAAAAATTTTGAGATATTTTGAGTGCATATTTCTCTCTATTTTGCAAATTTAAGGCAAATGCCTTTTCAAAAATATCATCATTACAGTGGTCACCATCATTCACTAAGTCTGTAAGATGATCTGTACTTTGAGAAACTGCTGTCTTGTAGAGTGATGGGTGTGGCTTGTTAGATGTTGGGAATGTATTGTGCTTTACCTCCTCCCGCTCATGTGCATCCTCAGAGTCCTCAACTTCTGGATTGCCCTTGGTATTGATCTTTTGCTCTCGTTTGCTCTTGCGGAACGAGGGCATTCTAGAGAACATGGAGAACACAGAGCCCTTCCCTGATTGGCTTCTCTTACTTCTTGCAGAACCACGAAGGCTAGGAGGTGACTGAGTACCGTCCTCACTGTTGGTACAGGAGTCAAGGTCTTGTGATACAGCACTGGACACACTATGGCCATCACAGTTATCGAACCCATTTAACAGAATGTTTGTTGTCTCCTCAGCCTCAGGTTCATTTGTTACTGCATGTGCATCTTTAACAGTAGCTACGTTGGCTCTCGTATTACTTGTATTTGTATGCATGGCGGTGATGTTGCTGTCATGTGAGCAGTTTATGATGTCTTCACAGGAGGGCCATTCTTCATTGAATCCACCTATTGAAAATAAACATCCTCTCTGTTGTTCCTCCAGTTCGTCCTCTATCACATCGGCGCTCTCCAGTAAATGATCAGACTCCACAATGACCCCTAAATTAGTGACGGGCAGCATACGACAACATGTAACAAAGGCCTCCGGGTTGGGCAGCTGCAAAGGCTGTGTACAAAGATGATCTCTACAATCAGACGTTTCACATAACGAATCAGTGCTATCAGGAGAGTTTGTATTCAACATTTCAAGCTTTCTCTCCTTGTTTTCAAATACATGAGTACCATCAACCTTGGGAGAGTGGTTCAGTGGTAACTTGCTTTCCTCCAAGGCAAGCTCCAGATGTTTGTGCGGTGCATGCAAATGGACAACATGCGAAAATTCACAGTTTGTAGAGCCTGCATTAACCATTTCTTGTGTGCTGTTATGGCTATCTGTGTGTGGGGAGCTTGAGGTTGGTAACGCTGCAGCCCTACCCTGACTGACGGCGTCTGTGTCCTTGAACTGAAATCCTCCTGCTGTCTGCTCTTCCTCCACTGCAGACCAGAGCAGCTGGCACCCCTCCCCACCACGCCAATCACTGAGCTGCTTTTGTGTTACATCTCTGTGGCTGCTGTATGCGTCCAGGTCAGGTGGTTTTGCAATATTATCTTTACAGTACACTGCAGTCTTCATTTCGGGTTGAAAGGGGGTAGCAAAACTGTTTAAAACAGTAGCAGCACTACATAAGTCACTGTTTTTGTAGTGTTCAACTCCTGAGACTAAACATTTATTATTAGTAGTAAACCTGTTGTATTTTATCAAAGAACTAGGTAAAGTGTCTTGTTCACCTGAGGCACAGTCTTCTACAGTAATGGTCTTAATGTTATTATTTGTGTCTGAGTTGTATTCTCCTGTTGTCACAGAGTTCTTGTTCCTACTGTTCAGCTGGGAATAATTAAAAGGAGATTGCAAGTTTGGGCAAGGATCAGAAGGTGCATTAGGCAAAACATCAACATCCAGCTCGGATATACTAGCAGTCTCAAATGTTTCAGACTCAATCGATTCATTTTGCCTTGTGTGTTTGTCAGGCAGGTTGCCGGGTGGGTGAAATTGTTGAGATGTTTCTGTGTACTCTTCACGTGTGTCAGACATAACATCTACATTGCAACATGCTATTTGTTTACAGTTTACGTGAAGTTTATCACTGAGCTCAAAGGAAATGTCTGCAGGGCTAACAGGAGATTTCTCATTAAACATCTCAAACAAACCCACCAAAGACTCGACTGGACTGTCTATAGGACTTCTCAGACACTCATCAACCTCAGTGGTCTGCTTGTTAGAACACACAAAATTCAATGACATGGGCCTAGTATATTCCATGCATCCGGAACTATCAGAGTAAATTACTGATTGTTGAATCGAGGGAACTATCGTACATTCTTTGGGGCAATCTGCAACAATGTTATGTGTGTTTTGATCTGTGCTTTCTAAAACATATGTGGGAGCATCCCAAAAATGTATGTCTTTGTTATCACAAGGTTTTGTTTCAATGAACTCGTCCAACTTGTTACAAGGACTTTCACTACCAGAGCACTGTTGGATTTTGTGAGCATCTGTCTCATCTTCACAGTCTCCCAAATGTGTTTGCAAAGTATCTGTGTGATGTCCACTGACTGAGTAATCATCTACAGCAGCATGCATTTGTAATACTGGGCTATTTTGATGGCTGAAATGAGTGAAGGCTTTTATGCCTGGCTGTTCTGGGGTCTCCTCATCGATCACAAACTGATGCACTGAGTATGCATTTGGCTCATCTGAGGAACCTCTCTCAGCTGCATAACACTTATATTCAATATGAACAGGTGGGGTGTCATTCAAGTCCTGCTTTTTGATATTTAGAGTGTCACTCTTTTCTAAGCTCAAATTGAGTTCTTTGTTTATGTGCGGTGATAACAGCCATTCAGACGGTTTAAAGGGTTCATTGTCTCCGCTGTTAGCGCAAACATCCACGCAGTCCTGTTTAAATGGCTCCTTATCATAAAAGGCCAGTGAGTCTGACACAAAAACTGACTGTAACTCAGTCACAGTGCATTGAGAATTCATGGAATTTTCTTCCATGAAATTAACCTGTGATTGGCTGTGTTCTATTAAAGACTGTAATTGGCTATGTTCTACTGAGTCCTGTGATTGGCTGTGCTCTACTAAGGGTTGTGTTAGGTGCTGCTTTACAGAGGACAGTAATTGGCAGTGTTCTCCTGAGGCTTGTAATTGATTGTGTTCTAGTGATGCACTTATATTGCTGTGCTCTACTGAGGCCAGTAAATGACCATGTTCTACTAAAATCTGTGAATGGGTATTTTCTACTGAGGCCACTGATTGGCTGTGTTCTACTGAATTCTTTGATTGGCAGTGTTCTACTAAAACCTCTGATTGGCTGTGCTCTAGTGATTCCTGTAAATGGTCATGTTCTGCTGAAATCTGTAATTGGCTGTTTTCTACTAAGACCTCTGATTGGCTGTGTTCTACTAAATTCTTTGATTGACAGTATTGTACTAAAACCTGTGACTGGCTGTGCTCTAATGAGGCTTCTGATTGGCTTTGTTGAAGTAAATCCTGTAATTGACTGTGTTCTATCGAATCATGTGATTCGCTTTGTTTTACTGAAGCCTCTGATTGGCTGTGATCTACAGTGGCCACTGATTGTATTTTATTGTGTTCTATTGACATTTTAGCTGTCTTGTCAATAGGCTCAAGTGATTCAGACAGAATTGTGTCTATAGAAGCAGGCTGGGATACAGTTAAATTGATTTCACTGTTGTGGACATTTAGCTCAGGTCCATTCAGTTGAGTGTCTAAATTATCATGTTCAGCCACCGAATTTTCCGCAGCTGTGCCATTATAAGTCAACTGTATTTCACTGTAACTAGTGTCATTATCATTATGCTGTAATTGTTTCTCATTTATGGTCATTACTTGTGCGATAGGCTCTTCATGTCCTGACTGAGTCTCATTCATATTTATGTTGATTTGTTCGCCTGGAGATTTTCCATCAGCAGAATCACTAAACTGAGACTGAACTTCACCACTGTCTGTTAATGTCGGTAATAGTTCACTACAGCTTTGCTCAGCCAGTATTTGTGATTCTAAAGAGGTTTCTAATGCCAACAGGGGTGTTTTTATGTGCAATGTGTCATGTGAGAATGAATCAAGTCCAGGTCCTGCTGGCAAATTACTGTAAACTTCCTCACACTCCTTAGCATCAGCCTTTTCAGTGCCATTATCTCCACTGTGCATCACTTCCGTATTTTGCATCTGTTCCTGTGATTGCTCTCCATCTACTGTTCTATGGAGACTGTCAGCATAATGCCTTTCTGTTGAAAAGGGACCTCTCTCTCTGACAGGAGAGAGTTTGACACAAGAAGAGCTTGAGTCCAGACAACCCCCAGAGCAGGAGCCAGCCTCAGAGCTGAGCGGTGTCCTACAGCAGTCCTCAGTTTCATGACTGAGGTCAGAGAAAGTGTCACTGTGCCAAGAGTGAGTGTCAAAATATTCCTCTGTTGTGTCCTGCGTCGCTTCATGAGCTGTCTCACACCATTCACGATTATCCTGTTGCTCTTCACACTCTTTCTGCTGAGACTCCCCATGTTCCAAGGCTTCATTCCCAGAGTCCTCTAATTCCGGGACCTATGAGAGAAGAAAAATGCATTTGCATTATTTTGTTGTTCATAATAAACAATTTTCTCATCATTGACCTGAAGTAAACAATTTGTAAATCACATCAGTGAGGCTATTCTAAATAAGAGGCAAACAATTTGCTGAGCTTTTTATTAAAGATCTGCAATTAATTAAACTCTAAAGAGAAACATATGTTTATAAAGTTAACCACAAAGGTATGATAATCATTCAATTACATCTTAAATTCTTCCCCCGAAACACACACACACACACACATAAACACACCTGGAACAAATGTGTCACTCAGACATTTTCTTCTTCTGCTTATAAGCTCATATGGAGCATCTGATCTACTGTATTACTGTATTTTTCACAGAATTTCTTCCATCAAACAAAATCACTTTGTGTCTGTTGAGATGATAAAGATGAACTGATGTAACAAACACACACAGGTACAACAGATTGTACGAATCATTAACATTATATAGGTAGAAACCACAGGCAACATGAATATTAAATCTAAATGTAATCTAAAGAAAATGGCAGCAAACAACAAACTGAGAATATTTCATAACCGCAGAAATCACATCTATAGATCTCAGAACAGAATTATAACAAATGCAATCTCTTTGTTATATCAATTGTTTCTCCTAGACATCTGTGACAAGGCTGATCCCTAAATGAAACATAACTTAATGAAGCAGAGCAACAAAACTTTGACTTTGCACCAGAGCACACATGTGTGCCATCATCCAGCTTAGTGCAGCTCCCATGAATCCACAGAGCAACGAAACTAATAATCTCCTTATTAAGAAAACCCTGCCAATTACATCTCCACAAATCACTGTTTTATTCAGCACATCCTACATTCTCCATCCAACCCCTCTTCACCATGACTCCCAATTTTGTCCTCCCGTGAATATTTGTTGATCTAATGAGTTCAGAAGATTCTGAAGGCAAACACCTGCATTACTTGGCCAGCAGCCAATGATACTAGCTTTCGAATACAGATTAACAACAAACTTCAGGTTCTTAGAGAGGGAATGTGATATGATGTGTTTTGCCTATACTTAAGAACAGTGGAGTTGTTAGGCACGGCACATCTCCAGCTAATCCTACAGGTCAAGCCACTCCAAAGGCTTCACTGTAAATGAGTGATGACATTAAGTGGAAGAGCTTTAAGAACAGTAGGTGTGAAAGAGGTGAGCATCAAACAAGCAAAAACCTAAGTTCTGCACAGATATTTTCAAGGTAAAAAAAACAGAAAACAACAAAAAACATATTTTGGCAATACATTTCCTGAAACTGAATTAAAACTGAACTAAATCACTCCTAAAAAAAATAAACATTTGTGTCAATACTTTCTTGAAACCTTTTTGTTACTAATATAGTTTTTGTGACAAGTCCCCCATGTGACATTTAGTCTCCCCTGTGTATAGCCTGTATGTTGTTTTAAGGCTAACAGCGACTGAAATAAACAATATGGTAACTAGAAAATATATCAGGCAAATTGGCTGACTCTGTGAATTAGCCATGCTATCAAAACTATGCCAGTGTCAAAACTATCACCAAGGACATATTGGTACAAGAAACACCAGGAGTATAGCTTAACCTCATTGGCAGGTGGAATGACCTCAGACAATATCACAACATCATTCAGCTCCATTGAGAAAACAGAGCTTGTTTTCCAAATTGATTACAGTTGACTTCCCAAACCGGCTTAACGTCTTAACTTCCCTAACTGGCTTAACTCTACGTCATGGACTGGGCAGAGGAAGGGAGTGGGTTGGGCATGCGTTCAAGAGTCAGTTTAGGTACGAAGGCGTATGAGGTAAAATCTGAAAAAGAAAGCACATCCAACAGTGCACACAGGCTGCTGCTGACACCTGACCCACAGCAAGATGTCATGCTTATAAAAAGCATACACACACACTAGACTGGCTTTAGATTTTCTTGTGTCACTGCATCAAATTGTGATGTAATTAACTGAAGCTTTCTGTCACTCATCCATACAAAAAACTCTAAAGTAGGATAAATTGTACCCATATTATTAATATAACACAAATAATTAAACATACTGTTGGGGTTAGGGTTGTTTATTACCTCTGAACATACCAGTAAAATTATTATTATACCATAATTATTTTCAGTAGTGACGTTTCATATGCAATTAAACCCTTAGCAAAACTTCTGGAAAAATATGTTTATTTCATGTGGCCGATTTAAATAATATAAATATAATTAATAATATAATAAATCAAATTAGATATGTTAAAACATTAAAGACTGTGAGGGAGCATTTACAATCAATGTATGTATACATGTTAATGTATTTACATATATTATAATTTCAATAAGTAATCAAAAAGATATTTAAATAAACATTCAAAAATTTAAAATGTTCAGAAATGGAAACGTAAAGGCTGGTGTAAACTTATGCCTTCTGTGCCACTGGGACTAAACAGGCTGGCATCCAAAACTACATCACCATCTGCTGTAGATTCTTCCTTTCAAAAGCCTGATCTGCCATTTCCCTTATCAGTACACACCTGATTTTTCAGGAAACAGTGAAACAATAGTGGATCAGGCTTAGCAAGGGATATTCTGTCCAAAAATAAAAATGATGCCATAATTTACTCACCATCACATCAGTCCAAATTGATTTTGTTTTTTTAAGATACACAAAAGGATTTGTTAGGCAGGATGTTAGGAAATGTCAGCCTTAGTCACTATTCATTGCATTGTAACAAAAATATGCACCATCACCATTCTTTAAAATGTCTTCTCTTGTAAGGTACAAAATAAAGACAATCACACATTTTTGTATGAATTAACCTTGACCTGTGTCATCAACATAGTTTATTATGCCTACACTTCTAGATATATTTAATCTATTTAATACTACTACTTCAGATTCTTGAAAGATCAGATTCGTTCAGGTAAACTCCTACAATAACAATATTTGCATTTATTAGTAGTTGAAGGAAACTTAAGGAACAGAGAGAAAACATTTATCTATCTTTCTATTTGACATCATGCATTTTAGATTTTGAGGTGGTTTCAGGAGAGGTGGATTAAATAGTTTCACTCAGACAACAGAAGTGCTGCAATCAAAGGATCCTGCTGATCTCTCAACAAGAGCATGAGATCATCCCATTGGGGAGGCCAACCACAAAATGGGAAACACACACACATAGCTGAAGGCACAGCTAAACACACGCAAGGGAGGAGGCCCCTGTCAGAAGACACCTACTGCGCACACTGGGGGGCTTGTGAGTTTTTGAGTATGATCAGGATGTATGAATAAAAATCTTTGAAACAGATGTAGCTTGTATATACTGTATACTCTTTCTCACTCTATCTATCTATCTATCTATCTATCTATCTATCTATAAATCTATATATATATATATATATATAGAGAGAGAGAGAGAGAGAGAGAGAGAGATTCTACATTTGTTTCAAAGAAGAGCTGATTTTATTACTAAATGTAGGGGTGGAAAAACACAGAGAAGGGTGAAATAGGTGAAATAAAGGCCAACAAATCCAAGTTAAGGGAAAATATCATGACATAAGCATGACTTTATTCATGCAATGATGAGCTCATCTAAGACCACACCTTTTATTGGCCCTCTCATCAGACAGAACTTGACCCCTGCTGTGGACTGCATCTGGAAACTCAAACTGTTCTCAAACTGAAGACCTGAGATACATCTGTTCACTGACATCCATTCATGTTTCAGACACATATGAAGGAATTACAGTAGACATGTACACTATTCTTGTCCCTTATTCCTTAATAGGGGAAGCATTCCTTAATAGCATTTAATATGAATTCAGTCCATAATACTGTGTTGCGTTGTATAATTATACTTGTAAGGGTTACGTGTCAAAGAAGGAAACTGGGGTGTGTTTCAACTTTTCCCACACTCTGTACAATGATTTCACATTTACATAATTTGTTTATTAAATTTGTTCTGCTATAATCCAAATGCCACAATATGTGATTCATCATAAGACAGCAACATACGTGCTTCACACATTCTAATTATTTTAGTTATGAGAGACTCAGATGTTGAGGTGAAGTTTGGAAGACCTTTCTCATATTAAGGCTAAGTTAATGAGATTTTGTGTTAAGCTGATCCAATGTGAGAAGTCCTAAACCGAATAAAAGCTTTATTTTTGTTTTTGCTGAAATTTTTGCTTTAATTTTTGATATTATTATTTTAACAAACCTGCAGCCAGTACAGAAACCTCTGAATAAACCCCTGAGGAAAGAGCTTTAGCCTCCTAAATATGCTGCAGGTTTTATTTGTGCTGCAGCACATAGCAAGTGACTCGGGTGATTTAGACAGATGCGCACAGATACGCACTGTTAACCATGTTCCCTTCACAATCACCATGGCCTGTCTTACTCTTTAATAGCATTGTGTATAACATTAAACCATTGCAAATAGCTCTGAGTTTGTATTTTTAGCCTATTTTTGAATTATAGGGTGTAAGACTGAAGCTGTATTTCTGCCTATTTTCACACACCCAACACTTTGTAGAATAATTTCTGTCAGCTTAATTTGGTGATTATCTTCCAGCTAATTCATAAGGGAAGCTTTGTGAACACTGACAAAAATGGGTCCTTTGATCCATCAAAGGTACTTTTATCAGGGCATCATACTGGTATCCTATCTATTTAGCTTTGAAGTGCAGTCTAATATTTAAAAAAACACGTTTATCCAGAACTGTAGATCTGCAGGTACAAACCTGATTCATATTACTAGCTTTTTTTACTATTTAATTGCTCTTGATTATTTAATTGCGCTTGTTCTATTATACTTAAGACATAACAGACATAACAGTGTGATTCTCTGCAAAACTGTTTTAAAACAATGTGTATTATGAAAACAATATAAATAAGTTTTACTTTATGGCATAAATCTTCCTTCTGGTACATTCTAGGCTTTTAATAACAAACAAAATTGAAGATTGTAACATAAACTCAAACGTTTCTCACCATTTCCAAGCATCTTGTTTGATGTAACCTGATGTACTGTATGAATACCACCACACACTTGTCCCACAAATCAGATCAGCGTCAAACACATTAACTACCACTGCATACAGAGCATGGTGCTGTATTTAAAAAGACGTGTACACTATCTGACATATAGGGAAGGTCAACGTTTTCTGCTGAGGTAAGTTCAAGTCAAATTCCAGTAAAAACAGACATGAAAGATCAGAACATTCTTGTTTTAGCTAAATTGGCCCTCCTCTAAATTAGCTTTTAATGTTAGAGCTTGACAGACTTATTCCACTTTAACTTTTATTTTATGGACAAGAAATGGCAAAATATTTTAAAATAAATAACTAAAATCTTGTGTTACATGGGTAAAAAAAAATAGGTGCAGCATAAGTGTCAGTAAATAACTGAATTGTTATTTTTGGGTGAACTGTCCCTTTAAATCTAATCTTTCTCAAAGGAATCCAACAGCAGAGCACTATCCCCCAGAGTCTGTTTATTACTTTCAAAATCTGTTTATCATATCCAAATTCCCTCAGAATGCACTGAAGCAAGAAGGGCTAAATACACCATCATCCCTGTGATTTCTGTACGCTATTAGAAACCTCTGCTATAGGAAAGCAGCACCGTGAACAACTGAACCAAACAACAAGTAATTTCTTGTCCCTAATAAGGTGATGAGCAGCTTACGCAATGTTCCCCTGCTGAGAGAAGAACAATTTAAGGCTGTGCTCTGATAACTCTCACTCTGGGATGCAGAGGACAGGGAGAAAATCCAAAAACGTACATGAAAAGCACCTTAATTCTACAGTTTGTTCCTTCAGCTGTTCTATTATGAAGCACCACTAGCCTGTTTACCAAACAAAATGATATATTCTTTATCAGTAGTTACATAACCTAAACAGACATTATCATCAATACACAAGAGAGCTGTTTTGCCTTAATCAGATTTGCAGAACAGGGACAGCTAGCCATGCACACGAAAACAAACTCTGCACTTACAACAAACCCTGTAAACAGCTTACTGACACAGATGTGTATAGTGCTTTACAACAGCGTGGGAATGGGAAATTCTTAGACTTCGGAGGAAGGTTTCAGTTTAAGGTCTATAATACCTGGGGAGAGCCATCAGTTAGCATTGTCTTTAATCTCAAAGACAGTTACTCAGCTGGTGCAGTTGGAATTTAAAATCATTGCTCATCGGCATTTGGTTCTAGGTACAGAGGCTGTGCATGCCATTCGGCTTTTTCTAGAGAAATATTACGTCATAACACTGATTGGCTGATAAACACGCACAGTCCCAAGCTCTTCACTAAGGCCAACACGATTGAATGGCCCTAACATCATACTCTATGTGGACCTATTAAATATACTGACACAAACAATAATGTGAGCCTAAACAGGTTTGGTCTTTTCAATAAATGGGCTGGAGTTCAATTGGAAGCGTTATACACCTCTATTTTACACTAGGTTTGACGTCCTATTTGAGTTTGTTTACATTCCTGTCCTGGTATCTCTCTCATTCTCTATTTCTGACGAGTCTGGCACTGTCTGTACCCCGGGGAACTAGAAAATCTACCCACATTTATTAAATATTTTTTTCTGAGGGAACAATTGCAAATGGTTTATTGCAGCACATTTAACAACATTATAACATAACATATTCAAAAAATATGTTTAGCTTATGACCCCCTCTTATGACCCTCTCGTTTAATGCTCACTATCAGTTATTGTTGTTGTGGGTTCTATAACTTCCTTACTAAAAGCCAGTCTATAGCTGATTATTTAGATAAAGGGTAAAAGCTACTGAAAAACATTATTATTAACATATTTAAGTATATAGTCTGTTTTCAGTCCCAGACAACTCACACAACTTAAGTTTCCTTAAGTTTCACATGCCATGAGACTCAAATTTCACTAAATGTTTTGTTTCTTTTTAATGAAGCACATAAATCTCTCAGTTTCCTCATTTTACTTCAGATCATTGCTGCCCAGCTTCTCTTCCAACTCAAGTGTAAGACAGACTGGTGTTTGAGTAACTGAGTGTGGAATGTAATCTGCATTCTCAAACCTATATGTCACAGAGATTTACAGCCCTGGGCAGCAACACACACCAGCAAAACCCTTCATCCCACTGTCTTCATTTCCACAACAAAACAACATGCGTGCTAACACATGCGTCCACACACCCACTTTTTAATCCACGATATCTAGCTCTAACATGCCAAACGCCGTCACCAGCGCTGTCTGACAGTTAAATGCTGTCTAAAGAGTAGTCGAGCGATCCAACTGCCTGGAGAAAAACACACATGAAACATAACTCCTATTTATGTGCAATCTGAGTACTAAAAGTCCTGGAAGGAGAGGAGGTTGGTATGAATCCTCTGTCATGCTTCTATTCATTTGAAAACGATGTTGCTGAACATGTTTGGGAATAGTGCTGTTTCACAACTCTGGTTTCATGTAGGGGTGTGGAGATACAAAAGGTCAAAGGTCAAGAATGTTTACTTTCATAGCATGACAGTTTGACAGCTGGTTGATGGACTGATAAGAGGGGGAAAAATTAAAATACTGTTACTGATTATTACGTGCCCCTTTTTTCCATGGAATAAAACCTGTTTTGGTCACTTTTTTATGCAGTTACAATAAATATGTACTTAAATGAATGTAATAAAGTGTGTTGTTTACTACTACAGTCACCCCATAAGAAACAGACTGGAATGTAAGTAGTTTGTGTCTAAACAACACAAGGTAGAGTAAATGATGACAGAAGGTTCAGTTTTTGGTGAACTGTCTCTTTAAGCAATGACGACTGCTGATGTCAACAAAGACAAAGTTCCAGCAGAAATTATACACCCTGTCAGAGACAGTTATACTTTCAGACCTCGTGTATAAACTGCATGAATTCCAATGTGAGAAGCCAGAATATGAATTCAAACAGATTTCTTTCAGATAAAGCTGAACTGTGAGGGTGCATTTATTCACAATGATAATCTGGCTCGTGCTGTGTATGCCATATTGCAATGCAACAGTGCCAGTCAACAAGAGGTCCCTACATCACAGTTAAAACAGCTGAGTAAGTTGCACTACACCATGTTTAAACCACAGAGCCACTACAGGAAGACAATTTATCATAGCACCACTTCTGTAGTTTCTTATCCATGAGTCAGGTGAATAGAACTACATTGGACATTTCAACATCCCATATGAACTTGACAATTAGCTTTTGTAGACTTGGCTCGTGTGTTCTTACAGTTTAAGCAGTGGACAAAATATACATTTTAAACATTTGGAATTTTATGTACGAATTTGTATGAATATGAATATAACTAATCTATGATTTTCATTGCATTTTAGTGTACAGAGTTAGTTCCTCAAGTTCACAGTTGCAGTTGATAACATTTACTATCATTTAACTAACAAACTCTTAATGACATGCTTTGCTTAAAAAGTGTACATGTACTAGCTTAAATAAATGCCACGTGATTTGTTATTTGGTTATGCAATGCAATAATATTCACACATTATTCAAGCTGGCTTAACTGTATTAATACTTTTTTGGGCTACTGTATATGCATTATAGAAGCAGTTCTACTGGCAGGTGATGTGATGTAGAAGAGGTTTCCGTGGCATCAACTTCCTGCACACACTGACTCACTAATGACATTATGTCAAGAGGTTTCCACCTCTGCAGTGACAGTACACATAAAAAATCTGTTAAAATCTGGCCTTTCAGTTACAGTCTGTCCCTAAACAAGCTGAAAGACTGTTGTGCTACTGAAGACCATTTTTCAAACAGCACCTCCCCAAATCCATGACAACGGTGAAGGTGCTGCCAATGCTGCACCCCAACTGCGCGAGTACAAGCATGCACATTAATGCATCTATTGGTGAAGCTTCACTGACTCAATGTAAGGTGAGAGAGCATCCAGGCAGAAAACTAGCCGTCCTTCATTTAATCAGAGACATATGTGGTCTCAAGAAACAAATCCAAAGACACAACCAAAATGCTGCTTTTAGAAACATTTTTTGACATTTGTCCTGAAAGAAAAATAAAACCACTGTATATTTTGATACAAAATGGACTTACAAGCAAATGTGGTCATCTTGTTCGATTTATTAAAAGCAAATGTTAACCTATACTTACTTAACCTGCCAATGTTATATGCTACAAGATGTTTTAGCCGAAACAACTACACATCATTGATCAAAGTAAATTTTTCAAATATTTTCTATTGAACTAAATGCTGTCCTTTTTTCAAGAAGCTTTACAAGAAGAAGAAGAGCTACAAGATAACCTACTAAGTGCAAAAATACCATAACTGAACACTGTGGCAGTGTAATGTTTATCTATTCCAACGATCCGTAAGTTCGCTGACAAGTCTAAACCAACACAAAGGTATGAAAACAAGCAGAAGTACCCTTACCTCAAAGAATCTGCGTAGGAAGTATATAACACTCAACATTGTGAGTGTGTTTAGGAGGGGACAGCTTCAATCTTCTTTCACTCCCCCTCTAACTCTCTCTCTTTCTATTCATTAGCACTAGAGAGAGTTTCCCCAGCCTGTTGCTGCTGCATGCTTGTTGCTATTTAGGAGAGTTCTAAGACTCACAGCATGAAGAGAGAGACAGACGGGGAAAGTGAGAGAGAGAAGTAGAGAGAGAGAGAGAGAAGTAGAGAGAGAGGTAGACAGAGAAAGGGTGACAGACTAAACCTGTCATGCCATGCCAATGGTTTAAGTTTCCTAACAATGAAGGTTCCTCCGTTCAACTTTGTGCAGTGAAAACAACCGCGTCAGCCAATGAATTTTTTAACCATTTTACTCCCGACCTATGAATGTATTCAATTATTTAATTATGCAGTGAGGCCCCGTCTGAAGTACATAAAGTATGTGACAGCAACAATAACAGAAGGCAATCCGTGACAGATTATAAAGGGTGTTGTGGGTTGGAATGGGTGAGTCATTTTGTCTTTTTTTGTCAGTATTAATTTTGAACCACAAGTCTGGGAAACACCCAGTGTCTGTGTTGACACTTTTATCTTACGCCTCCCTCCAAGTCCCGCCCAGCAACAGTACCTGTAATGTTGTGATTTATATTAGGCATGAACATAGGGAGATGGACCAGGGACTAGGCTATATATTGTATAAACTGAGCATTAAATATATATTTATATAACACTTTTTTGTATGTTATACATACTTCTGTATGTACATACACACATTTGATGTGTTTGTACATAAACTAACACAACAAACCTGCTTTGCAGACCCCTTATTTTACGTAAAAACAGTGTAAACGTATGACCTTGGGCCCTTGGCTGATGAAAGTGCTGTGAGATGAAAGTGGGCACATGCTCATCAAATGGCTGTTGTTATCATGTGTGTTTAATGTGCTGATAAGGTCTGGTGGATGGAAAATATTGTGGCGAGATCCAGCCCTTAGGGCAGGACTCCAGAATGAAGCAGACAGGTTCCAAAGTGGAAAGTAGGTACATTAGGTACAGCTGTCAGGTGAGGAAAAAGTAAAGCAATTCTTTCCTTCATTAATTTTATGAGTAAACATAAACCTAAAGATAAATTGTGCACCACTAGCATCACCAAATGCAAAAATACTGACTTTTTCCAAAAAGGTTTCTGGAACACTTAAGAAAGTACTTGAAAAATACTGGCTTTCATATTGGGTACATTAAAACAGCCAAATACTGAACTCTGAATATACTGAATATTCTGAACTGATCTGTCAAGATGAAGAGATGTGTTAATGTACTTTAAAGATTTCTAAAGTTTCCATAAATGGTCTTACTGGTCTGGGGAAGGACTGCCTTGTAAATGTTAGAGTGTATCAACATACTAGACATACAACTCTTACTTTATAAGTGCAAGAAAAATCCTGTTTTCCAGGACAATCTTAAAGGAAAACTGGAATTACTGGGTCTGGAGAGACATGTTATAGGATATGTATAGGTGGCATATCTCATACCAGGGTAACAAAAAACTGTTAGCAAATACTTTACATCTAAGAGGGCCTGTTGAATCACGGCAAAAAATATGTTGAAAAGACAATAGCATTATGATGGGCTAATATAATTCTATTATCAAGATTCACATTTCACTCACATTCATCAGATTTTGCAATAAAGCGGCCAAGTTCTTGACAGAGGATGCCCTCTGCTGTATGCATACAGAAGTACATGAGGCAGTATTGGAAACCAATGAAATTCCTACCAGATACTCTGGACTAAAATATTTATACTGTTATAAAGATTAACCATCATAAACAGCAATATAAAGTACTCTTTATCAATAATCTAAAATAAGTGTACCAAACAGGAGCGGAGATTGCCTTTGCAAGATCTGGGCGTGAGTGACGGGTCTAGGTTAGATGCCAGAAACTGTTTTTAAAAAAAACAGTACAACCTTTGACTGGCAAGTTTATGTATACCCAGATTATAACAATGCACTACAGCAACGGTTAATCAAATATGTAAATTTTATTTGAATTTTATTTGTATTACTTAATTCTTAGCTACACACCACAACCCTTCATCTATTATGTCCTTACAGAGAATCTCTTATTCCGTTCTCTCTACACCTCTTTGGTGCTTTCACACAGTTTGCTGTGACCGCAAATCACCGTCTGCTGCCCACAACAACGACCAATTCAGTCAAACTCCTCAAGCCCGTCCTCTGTCTCTCTGCCCATAGACTCTGCAGTTCCCTGGGTGACGACAGCCTCCCTCAGGGCTATTCAGTGTGTCAACTCTCACTGGGAGGTAGACGGTCAGAGCATTTGGCGAAAGACCAGCAAACTCCAGCAACCAGTACCCCTCTCTCTCTTTTTCACTAATTTAGTTTGACACTGTTTAGTCGGAGGCCTTTGCTGAATGAGGCCATTGTGGGACAAGCAACTGAATGACAGTCCTAAACGAGAGCATACACTCTTCAATTTCTTACATTTCAACAGATGAAGATTTCCACAGCATGAGTGAGACGGTATGACTCTGTCACCATGCTTTGTGTGGCCGGTGGAGAGGCTTATGATATTCTGATAATGAATATGAACTCTGTCAGAAGGCTTTTACTGAGACAAAAGGGGTGGGAAGGCTGCATGCCGGGAACCGACACAAAACGCATTATAATTACAAAAGCAGTCAGAGAGCACTCAGCTACCCAGCAGATCACTCATAGTGGCCTCCCACCACAGTTCTGACAACTCAGCATGGCTATAGATACAAAGGCTCTCATGAAAACATACCCTGCATTGAAATGTACAAAACAACCTATACACGTTTTCAAACGGAAGCTATGTGTGAAAGGGCAATGTTAACATAAACAATACAGGCGCAGCATTTAGCTTCTTGAGGAAATTTGCATGCCAAACTTAAGTTGACATAAGGGCCGTTTTTTCAAGGAGGAAAGAATGAAAAAAGCATATGAAAAAAACTAATATTACAAAATATGTGTTAATAAAACATTCTGCAAAAAAACATTCTTGACTTCGGTTCTCACTGAGGGACATGCAAGAAAAATAACAGTAAAATACAGGCAAAACATCACATGAAAGGGACAGTACATCAACATTGTTGCTGACCGATTAGCAGTTCAATGTTGTCATGTTGTTTGCAACCATTCCACAAATCAGCATAAATGAGTCAAACTAGTGGAAATGAAAGGACTAATTGCAAAGTAAACAACTCACCTAAACTTCCATCACACGTCACTAGTTCACACAAATATGACAAAGATTCATATAAGCTAAACCCACAATTCTTTGTGTAGCTTACTTTCAGACATTAATGCCTCAAAACAACAACAAGTGTACAATAAACGTCATGAACTCACATGAAGGGTTACGGTATGTCACAGTAGTCATACGAGAAAAAAACGTATCACCTGCTAAACATTGTTAAAGACAGCATGAGCACCCTGAGGTACACAGGGTCACAGAACCCTGACACAACCAGCATGTTTAACATGACCTTCAGCTCCAGTGTGGCAAATGAACGGTTTGACAACATGTCTGCTTGGATAAAATGTTCTCTCAATTGGCACATGATGGTTTCATGTTTTTATCTGTTCTTTCATTTTGCTTCTCTTAAATAATCAACACAACTTTTTTGTAGTTTCTGCAATAAGGCATGACTTGAACTTCACCAAAACCAATGTTTTGTCTAGGCTTCAATGAAACTACAATCTTGTCAGTGTTTACAAAAGTTAAACTGAGCATCAAGTTGCACTGATTTGATTAAAACCAGTACACCATTGACTAAATCATTCTATACATTCCTTAGAGTTCAATCATTCTAACCAAAAAGAACGTTCCACTGTAATATAGTCTCAGCCTTAATGGACTGAAAAATGTAGCAGTTGGCTTTGCATTCTCAAGCTACTGTATTATAGCCTACAAGGCAGAACAACTCAGACACTGCAACTGTCCAGCACTATATTGAGTTTGACTGTAAGGATGACGATGCATTACTGGCAAACTGACTATAAAAATACACTAATATAAATAACCCAGAAAACAAGCTTGGACCTGACAGGGTGATTAGACCCCAACATGAAGCGGACCAGTATACACAAGGATTTTTTCTGGCTGTAATAATCTGTAAAACCCCCTACATATAAATTATGTATCAGTTTACACATTCATTCTAAATAACACCATCTGCAAAAGACTTTAAAGAAAACTGTCGAAAGTGACAAGATGGACATTATCTAGCTTACTCTGTCCAAATGTACCAAATAAATAGTTGATTAAAAAAATAAACTAACAGAGACTAACAGGACTAACAGAGAATTTACAGTTTCGTGGTCAAAAAAACCTGACCAATCAGAATCAAATATTCCAGGACAGGCGTGTAATGGCACATGCAGGATGACCTGTGTTTATTAACCTAAGGGAGCTGTCTAAGGTAGAGAAAGCACATACTGACAGATGTTGAGCTCTGGATTGGCAGAGTCTACGTTTCTAAGACGAGGAACGAAATTATTAGCAACCAGACTATAACCCAACCCATGACAACCGAACCTCCCAGGACACGGAGCGTGAGAAAGCAGCAGGAACAATGCAACACACTGCCCATGGCAACTTAAGCACACACAATTACGTTGTTGGTGCATATTACACAATGCTGTCCAGGCAACAGTGACTCCTTGAGACTTTGAGGGTCAAATCAAAGGCCTCCTATGGAGTGTTCTTCCAAGAAGAACATATATTGTCCCTACCTTTAGAGGACAAACTTTGAGAGCTTCTACTTCCTTTGCTTATAACTACCAACTGTTTGGAAAGCTCTGTAGAGCTTGAGAAACCACTGTAGTTTAGAAGAAACAGGCACACATTCTGAGGGTAAATCACTCACCATAAAAGTCTCCCTGGAATATCAACAGTAAGCTTTCAATCATCAGACATTAGACTTACAGATCTCTTATTTTTAGCTGGTGATGCAAAAATCTTCTGGATTGAAATCACCCCAAACAAAAATGTTGAGCTGGGTCCATGAAATTCTTCGAACTGAGATTCTGAGGAGTTGGAAAAAGACATAAGTTCTCAATAAAGAAATACCTATGGAATAATGATGTCATAACAATGAATTAAATAAAACAATTCAAACCTGAGATGTGAAAGCTGAGCTTTAGCTGAGTAATTTACAACTAATTGTACATCAGACTTTACTTTTACTATGGTTACTGGATGGCAGTGTATGTCTGTGCTTATCATCAGACATGTTTCAGATACTTCCTTACGGCACAGATTTATGTTTAAAAAAAACAGCTCAAATTTAAGAACATAAAGAACATATCAAAGTGGTATGAAACTGATTCAAATCTTTATGCAGATTTTCTACAACTACTTTCAGCTACTGTACTTTTGTTACATGTCATATGAGACAGTAAATGCACCATGTAAACACCTCACAGCAGTACATTGACCTGTGCATTACATAAGGCTTAAAGTGGTCCATATTTATCAATATCTACATGACTCTGGTCGTTCTCATAAAGCTGAAAAACATATTCCAGGATGCCAATAGCCCATTCTTATTTGGGTCTTCCTGTCTGCACATGTTATCTTGTATTTGTTTTGTTGTATTTCACCTGCTGTAATATGTGACAGTTAGTAGAACCATAATGAGCCTTGGCTATGAGAGAATGCAAACATGGCAAATGATCTGTGATTTAAAGGCACAAGTGTTCAAATTCCTCCTCCTTTTACCACACGCTTGGTACAATCCCTCCATTAGACCACAGAGCACTAAACACATACACTCATAGGTCTGCAAAAACATATCTGAATGCATCAACGTGTAAAAATCTATGTATCTATTACAAAATTTAATAATCATTCAATTCAAATGAACTATTCTCTCAGGACACACTGCAGTTACAGCTTAAATGTCACATTAAGTTCCCAATTACTACAACAATAGTTAAATGGAATTGTGGCCAAATTTCAGATTTCATGGCCCATTGCAAAATTTAGAAAATAATCATAATTAAAAATTCAACCATTGTCAGGGCAAATATTTAAACCCCTAAAATAGATTAGCACATAGTTTGCTCATAATATACAGCTCATACTTGTCACAGCTCCAAAACACACCTATCAATCATATCAACACAAGACATAACCACAACAGAACACAACTGTTCATCACATGGGACACGAATGCAATGATGGAGCAACCAGCAGGTGCAGCAAGAGGAATTTATCCTCTGTGGAATGCCACTGGAGTCCTGTGGAACACCCACATTTGTTCACTTCTGGAGAGAGGGCATACTGTACACAAGGCCTTTGATGTGCCTCTGCTCTCACTGTCCTTAACCCCCTAACCATGCCATTCTGTTACTTCTCTCTGTGGAAAACATTATCTAAAAATATGACTTATCAGCTCCACTGGCCATGGTTTTAAAAAGACACAGTACAAAAATAAAATCTGTTCAACGTCCAATACTATCCAATACTTGACAAAACAAACACACACACACACTGAGATCAGCCAGATCCAAGCGACCCCAAACAGAACAAAGGAGGTTAGAGTGAAACCAGATCGTTTATCAACGTGTTCCCATGCTGAGGAGAAGCTCTGACTCAAGATCAGTTTGCATTGCTGGCATTATCTCACTGCTCCATTCAAATAAATCTGCTTTACTCTGAAAGAAACAAAGAGAGGGAAGAAAATGGAGTATCTGTTTCACAAACCCACAAGCCAACAACACCTGCACTAACAGCTCTGAATAACAAGTGCAATTCTTTTAAACAAATTAAGTTCTCAGTGAGCTGTAAGAGGAATCTGAAGTTGAGAGAGACGTGTTCATGCATGCTTTTGATTTTTATTGTCAGTCTGTATGTGTGGTTGGCTCTGCATAACGCAGCTGCGTCACAGGAAGGCAAAGGTGCGGAAAGTTGGGCATGACTTGTTGAAATCTTGGCGTGTTATTTGCTTCGCCATTGTTATGATGGCAGGAGCGTTACAAACTGCTTTGAAAATACAACAAGTTATTCTTGTGCAATAAGTGATTCTGACAGACACATTGTTAATTGAGGATGGCCTCTAGGCATTCTAGAAAACTTGCATGTCGGTTACTGTAAGACCAAAGCAAAAACAGGAAAGAGCTCTGCAAATAATCATTACATAAATAAAGAAAAACAGTAAGGATTGTAATAGGAAAGGTAGTGTGTGTGTGATCAGGGGAACAGTAATTGGTCGTAGGCAGGCCCAGACAGAATTTGCTGATTTTTTACCTTTTATAAAGAACTTTGTGAACTCTTATTGCTGAACACATGATCAAATTCATTAAAATATTAAATAAACTGATATGCTAAGGACAGCGGATGTGTAAACAACAGGCGTTCTAATTCAAAACTCTGTGGCTGCAGATTCTGTGGACTCAGTCATGGTCTTAACAGTTAGTTTAGACACATATTTTACACATGTATGCAAAGGGTTGCAAGCAATAAAGTTGTGTACATACAGTACTTAACATATTTTCTAGAGTAACTATTGATTAAAAAAACACCTCAGTACTCAAGAGGCCTATAGAGTTACATCCAAATGTTTGTGCCATTAAACCGGATGTGTGCTGACTATAAACATTTTGACAGCTGTAAAAAGCATGTGCTATTGCATTTACTACAGTAGACAAGCTAAGGAGAAAAGACATCAGTGCAGATGTTATGAGCAGCCAGTTTGAGTTTAAAGACTATGAAACACCATAAGAATTAGTTCCTGCAGTATGACTGACTGTAGAAGACAGTTTGCTCTATTATCTTCAACAGCACCTGCAACGCTGAGAATGTAAAATGTATCTGCATGAGAGAGACAGAGAGACACAAAGAGAGAAAGAGATAGAGAGAGTTGCACACAGCTACTGGAGGTATATGAGTGCAATGGTGAATAAAATAGTGCAATGGGACCAAATGTAAAAGTAATGATCAAATGAATAAAAAATAAAGACAATGTGGAATAAAGATCTACCTGAACGCTATTCTGAATATTAAAAATATTGATATCTATGATGATATCTACAGTGGTATTGATAGGCCCTGCGAGTATGTGCTTTGTGGTCTTTAAACTTCCTTGACGTAACTGATTGGGTGCACCCCCATTAGAAGCCGCATACGTTGAGTTATAAATTGTTTTGATACACATGAAATGATGCTAGAAGCATTTATATACTTATCTAAAACATGTTTTAGGCTATACAGACACAGGATGCAGGATATGACAAATAAACAGAAAGAAAACATAAACTGGATTTCTGAAAACATTCAGGAGTAGCTCTTAGCAATGTCTGACAACAAATTTCCTCTGTTATTTGGCTGCAGCTTCTCCAAGGTATTGGCCACATTTTCTAAGATCTCGAATGAACGAACTTCTGTGCAAAAAAACAAGAGGTTTGTAACATTAAAAAGTGCAGCTCTGACATTTACATAGTGTAGCAGGACTGCCAATACAAACTTAGGGTCAGGGTACCCTGAAAAGTTTGTATAACTTCAGACAGGAAGCAGATATACTTTGAGACACAGGGGGAAAGCCCAGGAAATTACTTAAATTCTTGATATTAAACCACATTCTGCACAAACCAGCCCCACATTTTACATTTAAAAGTCATTAGGCTGTGGTAGACTTTGTAAGAATAAAACTATAGTCCAATTATATACAGCACTGACAGAATGATCAATAAGTACACTTTGCCCAGGAAAGGGCAATGCAGCTGTCCTTATTTCCCATCTATGACACCAACACCAGGGTGAAAGCTCACAAGAGAGCTTGGCTGCTGCCCCAGGCTTGTGGTCAAGATGCAGATCTGAAAGGAGGGGCAAGCTTGAGGCGGACAATCATTCTCTTTAGCTTTCTGTGCCCACAAATGAGCTATTTGCCTTTGGCAAAGTCATGTTCTAGCCTATGTGTGCTGTCGAACAAACGAACCAGCACGGAACAGAAAAGCTAAAATATTTCAGCCTCAGATCCTGGAAGGGAACGAATCCACCCTGTAATTTTGAGAAAGAAAGAATATTTGGGCACAATACTATTTATTCAGTACTATTTATCTCCAGTTTTCAAAGAAGCCGTTTCCCCCTTTTCCCCTGGGAAAAAAAAATAGCTGACTGTTGGCAGCTAGAGCATAGAGGCTTTTGTGAGCAAATTCATGCAGAGCCTGATGGGCTGTTACTATAAATCAAGTCAGACTTTGGGATTGTTTCTCTGGTACTAAAGAAGTCTAGAAGGCTGGGGGCTGAAAACTGGCAGGCAAGCAGAACGTTCCACAGTTCTGTTCCTTTTGGGACAAATAAAACATTCATGGGCCCTGCATGACACTGAAACAACACCACACCTTGTTTGTTATTCTAAACCCATGTCTTAATGGCACATTTATTATTGGCTATGTGCAGAAGATGGAAGACATTTTTTTATCAATTATAAGAACAACAGCTGTTTTATAATGCACACAAGCAACTGCTACTGTTCCTGGCACAGCAACATTTCCATGAGCATTAACATAAATCTTTGTTTTCAGGGCTGTTCATTTAAGACCTGAATAAATCTTGCTATATCCCAAAGAAGAGGAAATAACAAAACATTGACAGTACTTTTGCATTAGAGACAATGACAATGTTAGTTCTATCTGATCATGTCATGAATGACTTCTGTAGTTTCACCTGCTGTTATGTTTAATCAGTGTTTGTATGCTAAAGATGGATGGTGACCTTTGCTACTTTGTTTGACTGCCCTTTACTTCTGAACTCAGCAGGTGTTTATTATAACCTCTGCGGGGCACATCAGATTAGTCAAAAAAATAGGATGCTCCATAAGGACATCATAGCAATACATGGACAAATGCTGCTGCTTCATTCCAATTAATCCAACAGGAAGTCTGGGGCTGAAAACAGATCAATATTCTTAAAATCTACCTGTTCCTTTAATGTGACCTTTATGCAATACCTGTTTACAAACTCTTTAAAAGATAATAACAGTAGCATTGATCTGCCTCTAAATCCAACCACACACCAAACTGCTGCACATAAACAATTACAATGACACACGTGAGACAATGACACTCTTAATGCTCAAATGTACACAATTCACATACACAAAATTAGTTCACTGGGTCAGTATTGCGTGATGAACATGAGATTTCTACATGCTTTTCAATGTAGTGTTATTAAGTAACCCTTCTATATGAAATACTTACATTTAAACTATAAACTAATAAATTCTTAACTTGACAAGAACACAACTGCTTTAACACGTCTAGCTATAATGTGTTGCATTATACAACTTAAAGAAATACAATAATAATGCCCAAACCATCAATGCAACACTCACTGGCTGCTACATTAAGGTATAGTGTATAGCAACATGGCTGAACATGTCTGTTCTTGAAACAAAAGACAATAAGACTTTCAAAAGTAAACAAACCAGACGACAAAACAGTGTTATGGTCATCTCGTGCCCTTAAAGACAACTGATTTGCTAAATGTGCTGCTCCAGTATTTAAATTTACAGTGGAAGTAGTTAATCAGCCATACCTGTGTCATGTCTCTGTGGTCACAGCCTCTGTTTGGCATCCTAACAGCCACTGTTCTCAGATAGCTGATCTGAGTTCAGCCAGAATGGATCCTAGATTCTATTCATTGCCTTGACTGCTTCTTAAGCACTGAGACTTGTACAGTGCACTCTACAGCCTGTGGCTCATACTGGCACAAAAAAAACAAAGGAAGAAGCCCATCCCAACACAGAGGGTGAAAGACGGAGAAAAAAAGGAGTAGGAGAAAGGGCCAGTCAGAACAGCCTGATGGCTCTAGGAAATTGAGGTATTTTGAATAAAGAGAGAGAGCCAATCAGGGGGGAGAGGGAACCCCCCTCCTTATTGCCTGGAGGATGCCAA